>JAODAL010003198.1:0-178557 GCA_025379985.1 Phyllomedusa bahiana
TTTTTTAAAATGCCAAGATAAACAATGGGTCACAGGAAACTTCCAAAGGGTTGTGAAAGCATCTACCTCTAGAGGCTGGTATTCCTTAAAAGGAGAACAAAAGATCAGAAGCTTTTTAATATCATACTGAGCCAATGTTATTTTCTTTAGGCAGCTGTAGCTTGGTGCTTTTTAAAGCACAATCGGCTCTCCTGTCGAGACAATCTTTCAGGTTAAGACCATCCACTGATGGTAGTTCAGTCTTTTTGGACAAACTGGGCTACTGCCATACCTCTTGAAGGACATAAAAAGTTCTGAAGGACATAAAATGACACAAGTGTTTGGAGCCTGGGATCCCTTTTATAGTCTATACTCTTTAAAAAAATTCTCTAGCCGCCCTATCAGTCTGCAGGGCAGAAGAATCATCATGCCTGTTCTGCTGACAGGGATGCAACAGAAGCAACACATTCTGCAACACCTTATAATACAGAGGGTACAGGTACAGGAAAAAGCAGACCTTGCATAGAAGCCAAGCTACTAACAGATCAAACAAGAGGCATAAGGGCACTGATAGTAAGAGCTTACAACCTTTGTATTAAGAGGGGCAAAATAAAAGGTAAAAAGTGGTTATTTTCAATTGAGCTGATGTACACATTTTTTTTTATCCAAAATGAAAGCCACTGCTTGTTATTAACATTTATTTTAAAGTGGCTATAACTCCAGGGTGCTGTATTTCCAAAAATGGTTTTCATATATAAGAAAAAAACGTGTACAATAATTATGAACTAGATGAGTGAGAAACTGGTACAAAGGGAGAGAGGAAGCGTCTCTCTGCTCTGGCCCATAAAAGTGGGATCCCAACTTTATAACGTTCAGTTGCACTAATAAGAATCCTCTAAGTATAGTCACACACTGCTGATTTATTGCAGAAATCTTTGTGAGTAAAAAATCTCTTCAATGCATCTAAAAGTTTTTGCAGCCTGTGCAAGCTCCATTTAGATGAAAAAGACAGTAGTGGCAGCTTCTGGAACAAATCTGCCATGTGTAAATATACCCTCAAGAGGACTTGTCAGAAATCCTGACATATTTGTTTTAGTAAATACTTGTACTATCCATGAAATAACTAATAATTAGAGAACCATTTCTCAGAATTCTATTGTGATGTTCCTCTGTTAATCCTCATGGAAATGTTGAAATCATTTAACAACTGGTTGGTTCTCTTACACTGCAATTAGTGTAAGACACAAAGCAAAAAGTAATGTTGTAGTGTGTTTCACCAGCCTAGCAGACTTTCATTCCCTGCTTTTGGCCATTCAGATAAATAGTGCCCATGTCATTCTTGGACAACTCAAGCCCACCTGAGAAGAGCAGCTGCGTGTTGTTAATTAGCAGTGTCGGATTGGGGTACCATGGACCGACCAGTAGATTTCATTCTTGGAGACCATTAGTGGAGTTAATTCTGGGGGACCACCTGTGGAGTACACTCTAGGGGCCCACCTGTAGAGATGATTCTAGAGGCCCACTCTACAGCTACTATACATTACTGCACATGCCTTTTATTTTCTACCTTTCTCTCTCAAAAGCAGCCCCAGGCTTCCATGCCCAAGGGCTCACTACGCCAAGGGGTCCAACAGGGGTTTTCCCTGCTCCCCTGTGTGTCAGTGCGAGCCTGTTAATTACTCTAGCATAAATATGGTTCCTACCTGTCCAAAGTTTATTTTGTAGCTCTATGTCCAAGAAAGAGAAGTTGTCTGTAGGTGCGCTATTTAGTCTAAGGCCGATTCACAAGCTTTGGAGCCACATATGAATGAAAACAGGGCCACATGCAGTCGCCAATCCCTACAGTGAAAGTGTGATATTACTAGCACACTCTTGTGGGCAGTGGTGACCAAATGCAGGAGTGGCTTCATTTACAGGCTTGGCAGGTGGCTTATACACTTTGGTTAAAATGTGCACCATGTACATCAAATTTACTTTATATATAGCAACAATGTGGTTCAAACAATTAAAAATATACGTTTGCATATATCTTAATGCTCCTGGGGTATCTTTGTGTTTGCTTGCTTCTGTATTGCAGTACTCTTACACTGTATCTTTTCCACAGATTGTAACCTCATATAGGCAGGGCTCCTACCTTTTGTGACCTGTACACAGTATTTCATATATCTGTACCACACTCTCAAGATGGATCTACAAAATCCATGCCTCTACTTGATGTATACTCATTGTCGGACTGGGGTGCCTAAGGCCCACAGGTGATTCTAGGGGCCCACCAGTAAACTGTTTCTGGGCCCACCGGTGGAGTTTATTTTAGGGGCCCACAATACAGCTACTGTAAACAACTGTACATGCCTCCTATACTCTGTCGCTTGTTTTTTTTTGCCTCTTCTGAGGATGTATATGCAGTTAAAAGACAACTCCAGGTCTGCCATGCTCAGGGGCCCACTTTGGGTTTCCCCTATGAGCCAGTCTGAGCTTGTGTATACTTAAAATAAATTTTGGCCTAAATTTTAAGGATCTCTAAAGTTTACCACAGTTAGCAATTTAATAGCAGCAACAATATTTTGGCTAAAAACTCAACCAAATATGGCTAACCAGCACATTAACATCAGACAGCCAGATACATAAAAAACTAAAGAAACCAATAGAAATCAGCCAGAGCAAATTTTAATCCTTCTGTTACCCCAAGATACTACTTGACTATCTTAGAATTTGCAGGAAATACTTATGACCTTGTTGTATAAATGTTATCATGAGCTAGGCAATGTCTCCCATCAATCATCTCAACATAGAGAATGTGTAACATCTAGATACACACAGGTTTTCAGTGGTTTAGTGGGATCGTCAAGCATATAAAAATATAAATAATTCATGTACTGGCTCTCGATGAATGAGACATTGAGTCACTACCTATCATCACCATTTGGAGCGCTGACCCCTGAACAGTGTCATAAGGCAATGGCATGTGACCACTGCAGTGAATCATGATGGCAATGTTCAACTCGGCCTTAGCTAGAAAGTAAACAGAAGATCGGATAGAGACCCTGCAGAGCCATCACTGAAACAGAGGTGAGGAAGAAGAGGAGTATACGTTTTTTGGTTTGTTTGGGCAGTGGTACCTTAATTATTTACTGGACAACCCCTTTAAAATGTTGCACACAATGCATTTTAATGATGAAGCAGCTGCTTGAGAATAGGAAAAAGTGTCTATTATTTACTACAAAGAGCTCCAAGCTTGCCCAAAGTCTGCGTCTGCTATTTTCTAGCACTAAAATGGATAGGGCTGAGCTACTACAGTCCATGGACAAGAGTGACACTACTTCTCAAGTTCAATGTCTTACACTTGAAGAACAAAAGAATCTTGTACTTGTAAGATAGGTCAATCGAGAGAGAGCAGAACACGCTTTTCTTGATAGCATCTTTTTTGGACATGTCTGAACATTGCTTTAGCACGTTGTTTGGTTGGAAGTCATCTGCCAGCAATAACTCTGCCTTAGGTAATATACAGCAGCTCCACGATGACCGCAGCAGCTGGTGAGGCATCCTGCAACGCTCCACCTTCAGCCTCCAGCATTGAAAATGTGCAGACTATGCACTATACTGGAAGCAGTAACATATATCACATGCCATTTAGGGTATCCACAAGTTCACGATGAGAAAGACCTGAAACTGTATCTTGGGTTTTGTAATAAGACACCCTCATTACTTTACAGGCTGGAGCTTTAAACATCTTTAAGAATTTGAATTTAAACATCAGACTTTGGAGTAGGTTCAAAATCCATAGTAAAATATAATAGAAATGTAGGAAGGACAAGTGGATCTTAGGGATGGACAACTATTGCCGAGAGATGAGAAACAAGCGTCCATAAACAACAGCCAGCCAATCGCCAGCAGAAATCTAAATGATATTCTTTAAATGTAATGCAACTTGTTCACATGGGTTTTGAATTCCTCCACGTGACGGTTACATCAATTATGCCATTATTCATCTGCTAATCTGCAGACATGTTAAAACTTAGCCATACACAGTACATGCCGGTCCGCCTTACACTGGAAGTCATCAGACTGAGAAGTTGCAGCCCTGTAGCTCAATCAGTAACTCATCTAGACACAGTAAAGTCTACAAAGTATCGTATTTACTGATGGGAATACACTGCCATGTCTTGTGCTACTCTGTCTGGCTTATCTGTGCAATCTACTGTGAAGGGGTTGAAAGATTTCCTAACAACATCAGTCATTTGTATTTAATGTACGTTAAAGGGAACCTGTCAGTTACTTTATGCTTTCCGAACGTCGGGTGGCATGAAATAGCTGCAGGCTACCAGATCCTAATCATGTGGGTTATACCCCGAAATGCTTTGGCATTCCCATATAGAACACCCAGTGACATTGTTCCGGGTGCGGGGAGATTATTCCGATGTGCGGCTTCTCCCAGCTCCCTCAACTCAACTGACAGCTTTCTCCCTATAGACAAGCATGGGAGGGAGCGGTCAGTTATGGTGAAGGAGACCCCAGACGCACATCGGGCTCATCTCTTCCGGGCACAATGCTTTTCCCCATACAGTGCCTTGCGAAAGTGATGAGCTGTGTTGCTTTTACGCCAAACATATCGTTTTGCATTGTGGCCAAAAAGTTGGATTTTGGTCTCATCTGACCAGAGCCCCTTCTTCCACATGTTTGGTGTCTCCCAGGCGGCTTGTGGCAAACTTTAAACAAGACTTTTTATGGATATCCTTGAGAAATGGCTTCTTCTTGCCCCTCTTTCATAAAGGCCAGATTTGTGCAGTGTACGACTGATTGTTGTCCTATGGACAGACTCTCCCACCTCAGCTGTAGATCTCTGCAGTTCATCCAGAGTGATCATGGGCCTCTTGGCTGCATCTCTGATCAGTCTTCTCCTTGTTTGAGATGAAAGTTTAGAGGGACGTCTGGGTCTCGGTAGATTTGCAGTGGTCTGATACTCCTTCCATTTCAATGTGATGGCTTGCACAGTGCTCCTTGTGATGTTTAAAGTTTTTTGTATCCAAATCTGGCTTTAAACTTCTCCACAACAGTATCACGGATCTGCCTGGTGTGTTCCTTGGTGGATCATATTTATCATCACCAGTCATTTAGAACAACATTGGATCATTCAGAGATCCTCACTGAACTTCTGGAGTGAATTTGCTGCACTGAAAGTAAAGGGGCCAAACAATATTGAACGCCCCACTCTTCAGTTTTTAAATTTTTTACAAAAGTTTAAAATATCCAATAAATTTTGTTCCACTTCACAATTGTGTCCCACTTGTTGTTGATTCTTCACAAAAAAATTAAAATTTTATATCTTTATGTTTGAAGCCTGAAATGTCGCAAAATGTTGAAAAGTTCAAGGGGACCAAATACTTTTGCAAGGCACTGTACCTGGCCCAACTGGATGCTTTTCAGGGGTGTCAAACTGCCGGCCCTCCAGCTGTTGGGAAACTACAATCATGCCCACTGTTATAAATTATACAAATGCATGATGGGAGTTGTAGTTTCCCAACAGCTGGAGGGCCGGCAGTTTGACACCTGTGCTTTACATGGAAACACGGCAGCATGGTTAGGATCAGGTAACCTGCAGCGATTTCATGCTGTCCTTCATTCGGGCAGCATAAAGTTGCTGAAAGGTTCCCTTTAAATGTTATAGAATGCAGGGATTAGGACCTATTGCTGTGGGCTGTAATTGGTTATTTTATACAGAAGGTACTTTCCAATATATAAAGAATCACCAGGAAGTCTTAAATGATCAGAACCATGTAATGTCTTAGAAGATGTTCAGGAGAACTTCATGCGTTAACCTCTTAAACAACAGGGCTGAAAAGGCTTTAATGACCAGATACATTTTTTAGTTTTTGCTTTCCTGCTTTGCAACAGTCATAACTTTTTAATTTTTTTATGAAGTTGTTTAATGAGTAATAGTTTTATGCGTGATAAGATGTATTTTTCAGGGGAGTAGTATGAGTTTACATATTAACTACTGTGAAATTCTTTTAAAACAAATTTTGTTGTGTGAACATATAAAAAACACTTTTCTGCACTTGTTTTTTAAAATAATTTTACACCATTCACATTTCATACTAAATAACCAGTTGGATTTATTCTACAGGCTATTACGGTTGTGCGGATACCTAATATATTTCTTGTTTGTGTAATGCATGCGTAATAATACTTTTATTAAATATTTATTTTATTGCTTATTTTATTTTTCCACCCTTTTTTTAACCTTTTTTTAATCCCATCAAGGGATAATTGTTTTACAATTTTTGTTTTACACTTAGGAATGTATTAGCATACTCCTGTATCCGAATACATTACAATCTACGTCAGTATGACAGGCTGCAGTCAGGGCAGCACACAGTGTTCCCTGACCGCAGGGTTATTGTACAGACATTATTATTATACAGACAGTCTTGGGTCTAGGTACCCAGGGCTGACTTTATAGATATCCCCCGGGCTCCATCGGGTCACCAGGAATCACAGTGACCTGATGGAGCAAGGGAATTCCCTTTGAGTATGCCGCGGCAATCAAAAGGGTTAAACGCCTGGGATCGCAGGCTTCCTCCAGTCTCTGCCATTTACAGAGACCGCTCTAGGAACGGAACTGTTAATGCAGTTAAAGGGGTTTTGCCACGATGTAATGTTGACGTGAGATCCTCCAAAATGGGTATTTAATCACTTTTCTAAATATATGTGATTACAAAAAGTGAAGCCTCTGAGAGCTGCAGCTTTCTTTACAAGCCTTTAATTACTTAAAAGTTTGCATTAGACACGACCAGCTCCAGCTGACAGGAGCTGAGGAGCTGATCTGGTCGTGCTTGCATTGTCTGTACTTCTTATCTGATGACAGGGAACATGAATGAACTTCCAAGGGACTGTGGAGAAAGTGCAGTGTATGTATAGACAATCCACTGGTTTACTGTTATTATTTGAGTGAACGTTGCAGACGCTCCCTTACTTCTCCCTCTGTGCTCCTCGCTTCTCAGCCCACTCCCTCTCCCCTCTGCAGAGTTCATGATTTGTTTATATTATCTCCTAAACCAGATAAGAGGAAAGCAACTCACTTTTGGCAAAACCCCTTTAAGGTGCTGGGAGCAGCGAAACCCCTCTAAAGATGTCACTGCAGGCTAATGACCTGCAACGCCCGACGTATAAAGTCGGTGGGCAGTCATTAAAGGGGTTTTGCCACGATGTAATGTTGACGTGGGATCCTCCAAAATGGGTATTTAATTTTTTTTCTAAATATATGTGATTACAAAAAGTGAAGCCTGTGAGAGCTACAGCCTTCCTTACATGCCCTTAGTTACTTAAAAGTTTACATTAGACACGTGCTGATCTGGCCGCGCTTGCCTGTTTGCACTTCTTATCTGATGACAGGGGACATGAAGGAGCTTACAAGGGGCTGGGAGAAATGTGCAGTGTATGAGGCTTTCTGCTGTACAGAGAATCCAGTAGTTGTAATGTAATTATCTTAGTAAACATTGCAAACGCTCCCTTGATTCCTCGCTCTGCTCGGGCCCCCTCTCTCTCCCCTGCAGCAGTTCATGACACAGCATGATTTGTTTATCTTCTGTCCTGAGCAGATAAGAGGTAAGGAACTCACTTTGTGGCAAAACCCCTTTAAGGTGTTACGTAAACTGTTTTCACTTAATGTGCATTTAAAAAGGGTTTCCCCATTTCAGGTATTTATGTCATATAGACAGGACATTAGCGTCTGGAAGTTGCAAGTCCTATCTCTGGGACAAAGATCTGGCTCAAAAATGACCCCGTCCCCCCACTCCCGTCTTTGTTTGTGCCACAGAATGGATAGGGAGTGATGCTTGCATGGTTCTCTCCATTTATTTCAAAGGAATTTTTAGTACAGCCGACTAAGTGTGCTCAACTGTAATCAGATCTCTAAATTAAACTAATGGAGTCTGTAAGGGCCTCCACCTCTCTGTACTGTGCAGCCACAACACAAATGATAACAGGGGTTAAAGAGACTCTTGTTCTCAAAATAGGTGCGAGTCCCAGAGGAAGGACCTGCAACTGTCAGGCACTTATGGCTTATTTCTGTGGCTATACCGTAAATGTCTGAGATGGAAATGTCCTACACATGAAGCTAGAGAGTTTTCATGTTATACCTATTGCTAAAACAGTCTGGGGTTTTACATGGCACTAACATATTCTGCATTGTATTACACAAATTGTTGCATTAGTTCCTGCTCCCAATGGAGGTACCATCAAAGGATCAAAAAGCATCATTGCTATGAAGAAGATAAAGTTTATCTCTGTCCACAGATCAAAGGGGTACATGTCACACTACACTATGTCTAAGGTTGACAAGATTCAAGTATACATTGTTTACTGACAGTGAGACTGAAACACAGACCAATAATTGTCTCCTTTTCCAAGCCTGTAACTGACAGCCTAAGCACTGACAGCATGTAGCCAATATATTGATATCAGATTAAGAAGCAAAAGGCAGTGTACAATCTTCTATTTTTCTAGTGTAAGGTTTATTGCTCAGAAAGGCACCATCAAGCTCTGTTACAAGAACTTCTCTGACAAAATTGTATTTTTTTTCAAATAGATTAGAGGGAGAAGCTAGCATTCAAGCCTCAGGCATGACTTGCGACCAAGACTAAGGTTTCTGACACAGGGCAGCACATTTCACTCCAGAATGCCTTGATCGTCTTGAGATTTCATTTTACCTTTCACAGATTCCAGCCACCCTGTGCCAAGTGCAGCACAGCAGCCCCAAAACATTACATACTTCCTCCATGTTTCACAGTAGGTACAATGTTATTTTCTTTATATGCTTTATTTTGCATCTGTGACCTTAGGAGCTGATGTGACTTCTCAAAAAGCTCCAGTTTTGTCTCATCTGTCCAAAGGACATTCTCCCATAAGTTTTATGGCTTGTCAACATTGTGTGAGTTCAGCACAAAGGCAGTCGCTGGCATGAGTTTCTTGTCAAAGTAATATGAGTATTTATTTATTCGAATGGTCCTTCAAACTCAAACAGCTTGCTTCAGCATAAGAAAATAAGTTCTTTCTTCAGGCACAATGTGAGATAGACATAACAGTCTCACCCCTCTAGGTGCAGCAGATCACACAAGCTTACTTAGCCTTACAGCAGTAGAAGTACACACACTCTGGAATCACACTCTGGTTAAGGACCACATTCCCTCTAACCATGGTACACACCATGATACCAAACAGCACAGTGACTACTTTTCCCCTTTCAAATAGGCAGACTAACTGATTACAAACTTGAAGACATCTGTGACACACCTTAGTTTAACATATCCCTATAGTCAAAATATTTTCAATCTTTTCTAGAGGTATCATTTTAGTCCAGGCAAGTTTCTTTTCTTTTTTTTGGTTGAACCACAATTCAAAACACATTGCCTGAATTTCATTAGTTGATTTTGAGTAAACTAAAATGTATTATTAGTTTGACAGTTTCAAGTTATTTCAGTGAGCATTGTGGGTTTTTCTTTCTTTACTGAAAAGGTACCAACAATTTTGTCTCACGTGTATTACATTTACTGTAAGTCATATGGACTTGAAGTCCTAACAGGACGAAAATGTTGCACAGTGACAGCCAGTTTGTCCTGTACCACCCATCTCACTAGTATACTCTGCCTCCTAGGTTCTGAACCTGTGGTAAATGTACCCAGAGGTTACATACTGTGGGGCACAGTTATCAGTCCTGTCTTACATTTAGAAAGTGTAAACTTACACTAAGCAGTCTAAGGCTAGGTTCACACTGTGTATTTGCAGGGTGTAATTACGCCCCGCAATTACGCCATGTGGCCGGGGCGGGGGAGGCGGGGGGCCGGAACCTCGCCGACCCATAGACTTGCATTACCAGCGGCGCGTATACGCCGCTGGTAATTCACATGTCAATTATCTCCCCCCGCGGCGTATTCGCCGAGCAAGGAGAGGAGACGTAATCCATAGTTCTCTATGAGAACTGTGGATTACCGTAATGACTGGGACGTTTTCAGCCGTAATTTGCGCACTCCGGCACGTAATTACGGACTGAAATACGTCCAGTTTTAAGCCGTGTGAACATGGCCTTAGTCTGACAAAGTTTTCCCGTTTGTCAAATTTTGAGCATATTTAGACACTATTGTATAAACATACAGTGGATGGGTTACATTATACCAATATTTTATTGCACAGTGTGGTAAATCAAACCATACCTTCTTATCCATCAAGCCACAGAATCCAGTGTTGAAGTGAAAACCTGAAATAGATGATTTAGGCACGGTGGATTACTCTTTTCTAAGCACTTGCCTTATAACATGGTCTGTGATCACGGACTTGGGGAAATTTTTATAGAATGTTTTTTAATAGGATACATTACCTTAAATAGATTTCCTGGGCTTGTAATATCTTTAGGATACAGTCCTGATATCTGATCAGTGGGGTCTGACTCTACTAGTACCGAAGCTAATCAGTTAGCTGTGGTCCTTTTACAGTTTACCAGGTACAGCATTGTACATTTGGTAGAAACTGTGTCTGGTACTGCAGATTCTTGCAGCTCAGTCCCATTTAACAGTAAACACCTATCAAAGAACAGATTTTACCAATCAAGAATAAAAATTAACAAATTTTATTGAAAATTGCAAAAATTACACATTAATATTAAAAACCAGACTAAAAAGGATGACAAAAGAACTACACAGAAAAGCGTGGTGTACTATCCTCCATTTGCATAGCATAACATACAGTCCAACATAGAGTATGGGTAATCTCCTATTAATAACCATATATTGTAAAAGCCGCCCTGTGGCATACATACATTAATAATAATAAGTACCCAACCTTAATGAAAGACGTTGTAAAGAAGTCAAGGTCCCAAATTGGATGGATGGATGTAGAGCACGCGCCCCAACGCGCGTTTCGCAGTGCGCTTCGGAAGAGCTTTTCTCGTGTAAAGGGTATGTTCACATAGCGTATTGTGGCGCACTGTACGTGCCGCAATACACTGGGTGTTTTAGAAGTACACGCTGGCCAGTGAGTACTTCTGAAGCACCGACAGCCGGCTACCACTGACATTTGCTTCAGAAGTGATATGTCAGTTCTTTCCCTTGCGCGTATTGTACGCTGGGGGAAAACATCGGGCAATCATAGCTCTCAATGAGCGCTATGAATTACCATATTTGTGGGGCATAATTCGGGCGTACTGAAGTGCCAAATTATGCCCAGCAAATACGCAAATGTACCCAAACACTTTACGGTATGTTAACTAAAAATTGTCCAAAATTAAAACACGGATGCCTTGTGCCGCTTCCCAATGGTGAAGGGGCCATGCATGGGTTGTCACTCCGGGAGTTATAGGGGCTGAGTCTAGCACATTCTCACCAAATGTCAGAAGGGCTACAGTGATGTTTTTATCTGTAGTATGTAACAATAGGTACACTAGCAGCTGATTTTACTGAGGGAAGTTCTCTCTGGTCAGACATTTCCCCTATAGTAACTGCTACAGGGAAAATGTAGCATTACATGGTGTCCAGTCTTTTAGGGCAGTTCTTTGTTCTGGCTCATATAGCAATATCCTAGTGGGAGACAGCTGTAGTATCCATTATATTGGCTATGAAAAGTGTGGCACCTGCAAATATGTGCAGATGAAAGCAGTGAAGAGGCTGCGGGGATCATCAGTCTCTTGAAGCAGCTGTTCAATTTTTGTGCTTCTTTTGGCCACTTTAGTTAGGTCGTAACCACTGTATAACCGGAACACCACACAAGGTCTCCTCTGAACCATTCATTCAGCCACCAGAATTTCGTCCTTTTCACATCCTTACATTTCCAACACCATTTCTCCCCTAGAAATCCCATCCCTAGATAGG
The DNA here is from genome assembly GCA_025379985.1 of Phyllomedusa bahiana. Taxonomy (NCBI): domain Eukaryota; kingdom Metazoa; phylum Chordata; class Amphibia; order Anura; family Hylidae; genus Phyllomedusa; species Phyllomedusa bahiana. The sequence continues at coordinate 11,838 of JAODAL010003198.1, forward strand.
TACCATTACAATTTTATAATCAAGATTATTCTCTCCCTCTGCTTGGTTTTTGTGTAATGGCTGATCAGTGTAAATTGTATGTATGTATATATTGTGGGAGATAGCTGGACAAATGGTTGGCACAAACAGGGTTTGGAAGCAAAAACAAATCGGGCTTTATTTACACAATGGCAGAAAAAGCAAAGCAGCAACACAAAACCATCCTAGCAAAGGCTTTATGGCAGCAAAACAAACAGAGCTTATCTTCAGCTAAGAAAGTCACACAGTTCATATACCACTGTGGTGGACTAGTCCATGGGCAGAGAAGCAAGCCTGCTTTCCAGAGCTCTTCTGTCTGCTCCTCACTGCAGCACACAGTGGAGCAAAATGGTAAAACATAGTCCTCAGGTTCGCACTCCTCACCTGTGGTCTTGGAGCAGCTGGCTTTAAAGGCCTACAGAAGTCCAGCAAGATCCAGACCAGAACAATGGAACAGCCTCCCACCCACGCTACTGCTGTTCCAGAAAAACCCATTAGCCGCACAGCAGCTACGCTACTTAGCGAAGATGTCAGTAACCTATGTTACTAATTAGAGATGCTCTTTCCCCCACTGAGCCCGGGACTTCAGTGGCACAGACATTGCAGTTCCCCTGCTCCAATTCAGCTGGGTGCAAAGTCTGGGATGTGCTGCTGGATTGGCGCAATCTTTGGAAATGAAAACAAAAGTCTGTTTAGCACATATCTGCCTTGCCCCACTTTACCTGCTGGTCGCCTACATGTATAACCCACACACATGAAGCCACATAGCAGCATGAGGGGGACAAGGAGAGTTTAAATTCCATATTGCTTCATTGATGAATCAGAATATATCAAGTGTTCAACACAGCCTTATTATGGCACCTAAAGTAACTGAGCATACACCTACCCCACATTCATACTTTAAACGGGTTGTCCAGGGCTTTTTGGAATTTTATTAGCATATTGTTGCCCTGAGCATGCCCCCCTTCTCCTATCACCGATGTTCCTGCACTGTCGCCACTGTCTGCTCTCTCTGTCACTCTTCTGTACAATAAAGGATTATCACCACTGCCGCCACAGATTCCAGACAGGAAGTGGTAAAACTGCCATCTTTGTTCATCTTTCTGCATTGTTTACACAGTGTACAAATGATTTCGCCCTCTATGCATTGGTGTTTTAGAAGTACGCACTGCCAAGCGAGTACTTCAAAAGCGCAGGGTGGCTAACCCCATTATCTCCGCCGCGTACACACGTCACTTCTTTCTTTTGCCGTTCAATACGCGGGCATAGAAGACGGGCGTAATTCATAGCTCTCTATGGGAGTTATGAAGTATCATAATTGCAGTGCTATTACACTGCCAATATACGCCCCGCAATTACGCCATGTGAACATACTCTAAGGCTATGTTCACACGGATTATTCAGGGCGTAATTGCGGGATGGATTTCGCCCGCAATTACGGCGTGTGCTCTGGAGCGGGGGCCAGCCCCCATAGACATTCATTATCCACAGTGCGAATCCCGCCATGATAATTGACATGTCACTTCTCTGCGTTTGCCGTATTTCGCGAGCGGGAAGAGGAGACGGACTCCATAGTTCTCTATGAGAACTGTGGATTAACGTAATGACTGGGATGTATTTCAGCCCATAATTCGCACAGTACGGCACGGAATACGGGGCGAGATACGTCCCAAAATAAGCCGTGTGAACATCGCCTAAGAGTAAGAACATTTTAAAATATCAAAATGAATAAAAAATGCTAAAAATGCAATCACCTCCCTTTTGCCATTTTACAAATTAAAAAAATAAAAGTCCCACATGATTGGTGTGGCAGCGCCTGTAACCGTCCCATCTATGACAATATAACATTATGTGTCCCGCCCGCTGCACACAGAGGAAGGGGAAAAAAATCAAACCCCAAAATTGTTGTTTTTTCATCATTTCACATCCCCTAAAAATTGGAATAAAAAGCGATCAAATACTCAAACCTATAACAAAATGATACCAATAAACAGTGCACGCCAGCCCGGAGAAGAGCACGCTCACTCAGGTCAATGGGTAGAACAAAAACTAAATTGGTCGCAGAAAATGGCGGGTTCTGGGCGGTATTTTCACACTGCTGTGTAGACATAGCCTACGTTTGCCCTATTTTTCAAATGTAAAGGTTTCGTATTGGTCAACCATGCTTTTGTGTCCACTGGAGAAGTCATACACCTAGTCCCAGAGACCCCACCTGCTGCAGAGCATCGCCCCACAGTATATACAGAGACACACGCAGAGCATCGCCCCGCAGTATGTACAGAGACCACACTGCAGAGCATCGCCCCAAATATAACAAGACCACACTGCGCAACACCCAGCATGCACCCAACAACTCCACCCGCTATAGACAACACCCAAAGTGCACCCGGAGACCCACCTGCGCAGAGCATCGCCCCCAGTAGTACGAGACCACACTGCAAGCATGCATGACCATCACCCCCCGCAATACACCCAAACCCCTGCTGCAGAGCATCTCCCTGCCATGCACTGAGACCCCCACTGCAGAGCATCACCCAGCAGTGCACCCAGACAACTCCGCCCTGTATAGACATCACCCGCAATACACCAACCCCTGCGCAGACATCACCCGCTGCACCTAGAACCACCCCTGCAGCAGAGCATTGCCCAGCAGTGCACCCAGCTACACCCCCCTGCTGCAGAACATTGCCCAGCAGTGCACGCAGAGACCACCCCTGCTGCAGGCATCACCCAGGTCATTTGTAGAACAAAACAATGTCGCAGAAAATGGCGGGTTCTGGGCGGTATTTTCACACTGCTGTGTAGACATAGCCTACGTTTGCCCTATTTAGCAAATGTGTATGGTTTCTGTATTGGGTCAACCATGCTTTTGTGTCCACTGGAGAAGTCATACACCTAGTCCCAGAGACCCCACCTGCTGCAGAGCATCGCCCCACAGTATATACAGAGACCACACTGCAGAGCATCGCCCCACAGTATATACAGAGACCACACTGCAGAGCATCACCCAGCAGTGCACCCAGACAACTCCACCCTGCTATAGACGATCACCCTGCAATACACCCAGACCATCACCCAGAGACCCCCCTGCTGCAGACCATTGGCCAGCAGTGCACCCAGCGACCCCACTCCTTCCTGCAGAGGATTATCTAGTACAGAACAAAGCCTCAGCCGCTATGACCCGAGTTCTCCTCTCCACAGACAACACTGAGACACTTCCTGCAGCCTCCACACTGGCTCCGCCCACACAAGAGGCTGGTCACGTGGGCATGACGTCACACGAGGTCCTCTCACCGCGTAACGTCTCCCGGGAGGTAGGGGCTGAGCGGGGCTCCCGGCGGCGATGGTATCACCCGGGATGCGCGGCCTCCGGGGCTTGTGCTGTCACATCGCCCTCTCTGGCCCTGCGGGAAATGATTGCTACTGCCGGATGTGTGACCCCGCTCATGTACAGTCCTTACACGGACGCTGACGATACATTCAGTGCTGCAGATGATTGCTCCCTGTTATCAGCCACTTCAGTCTGTAGAGCACAACATGTGGCCCTCAGCACGACCCCCCTGTGCGCGTACCACCCCCGTGCGCCGACTCCACCAACCCCCGCGGCTCCTTCTGTGCCTGTACCCCCCACCCCTCTCACGGCTCCCCCTGTGCGTGTCTGCTGCCCCCCCCCCCCCTCTCACGGCTCCCCCTGTGCGCCCCCCCCCCCCTCTCACGGCTCCCTTGTGCGCCCCCCCCCCCCCTTCTCACGGCTCCCCCTGTGCGCGCCCCCCCCCTCTCACGGCTCCCCCTGTGCGCGCGCCCCCCCTCTCACGGCTCCCCCTGTGCGCGTACCCCCATCCCACAGCTCCCCCTGTGCGTGTCTGACTCCCCCCCCCCTCAAGGTTCCCTCTGTGTGCGACCCATGGCTCCCCCTGTGTGCGTCCTCTCCCGGTGCGTGGCTTCCCCCTGTCTGCGTCCCTCCGCCAGTGTGGGTATATGATAGAGGAGAGAAGCTGAGCTCTGTGATATATAGGGTTATATAACAGAGGAGAGAAGCTGAGCTCTGTGATATATAAGGTTATATAATAGAGAAGCTGAGCTCTGTGATATATAGGGTTATATGATAGAGGAGAGAAGCTGAGCTCTGTGATATATAGGGTTATATAATAGAGAAGCTGAGTTCTGTGATCTATAAGGTTATATAATAGAGAAGCTGAGTTCTGTGATATATAGGGTTATTTATTTTGGAGCGCCCTTGCTTCCAGGGCGCTGTACATTTCAGGCGGGTACATACATAACATTGGTCAAACAAGTAGAAAGTGACAATAAGTGACTAACAACTGGTACAGAGGGAGAGAGGTCCCTGCCCGTGAGGGCTTACAGTCTACAGGGAAGGGGTAAAGAGACAGAAGGTGAGGGGCAGACATGTTTGTGGGGCTGAGGAGTGCAACATGGTTAATGTTGGTTATAGGCAATCCTGAAGAGGTAGGTTTTCAGGTTACGTTTGAAGTCGGTGAGAGAGGGGGAGAGTCTGAGATGATGGGGCAGTGAGTTCCAAAGTGTGGGGGAAGCATGAGAGAAGTATTGGAGATGATTGTGTGAGGAGCTGATAAGAGGAGAGCAGAGAAGAGGGTCCTGTGAGGAGCGGAGGTATTTAGAGATTAAGGCAGAGATATATGGAGGGGAGAGGTTATGGAGAGCCTTGTAGGTCAAGGTAGCTAGCTTGAACTGGATTCGCTGGGCAATGGGTAGCCAGTGAAGGGATTGGCAGAGAGGAGTATCGAGGAGAGAGGTGCATCAGACGGGCGGCAGAGTTAAGGATGGTTTGGAGGGGAGCGAGGGTGCTAGATGGGAGGCCACAGAGAATGATGTTGCAATAGTCTAGGCGGGAGATGACGAGGGCATGGACCAGCATTTTTGTGCTTTCAGAGTTAAGAAATGAACGGATGCGGGAGATATTTTTCAGGTGGAGGCGGCAGGTGGAGGTGAGGGTTTGGATGTGTGGTTTGAAGGACAGATTGAAGTCAAAGGTTATCCCAAGGCAGCGGACTTGCGGAGCTGGTGGGAGAGTGTAGCCATTGACAGTGATAGAGAGATCAGGTGGAGGGATGGAGGGGGACGGTAGGAAGATAATAAATTCAGTTTTCTCCACGTTTAGCTTCAGGAGACGTGAGGAGAAGGAGGATATGGATGAAAGACAGTCAGGGATCCGGGAGAGTAGAGAAGTGACATCTGGGCCAGAGATGTAGAGTTGGGTATCGTCATCATACAGGTGGTATTGAAAGCCGTGTGATGCTATGAGTTGACCCAGACCAAGAGTGTAGATAGAAAAGAGTAGTGGGCCCAGGACAGACCCCCGGGGGACACCAACAGAGAGCGGGCGAGAGGAGGAGGTGGAGCGAGAATGAGAGACGCTGAATGTCCGATCAGTGAGGTAGGAGGATATCCAGGAAAGGGCCAAGTCCATGATGCTGAGGGAGGAGAGGATTTGTAGCAGGAGGGAATGGTCGACAGTGTCAAAGGCGGAGGACAGGTCTAGGAGGAGAAGCACAGAGTAGTGGCGTGAGGCTTTGGCAGTTACTAGGTCGTTGGTGACCTGGGTTAGGGCGGGGTTTTCGGTAAGTGGTGGGGGGGAAAAGCCAGATAGCATGGGTCAAGGAGAAGTTGGGGGAGGAGGTGGGGGACAGTAAAAGATAGACGTTGTAAAGGATTTAGAGGCGAATGGAACATTGGATGGGGCGTGTTGGAATGGGGGGGGGGTAAGAGATGGTTTCTTTAGGAGGGGGGGTGATGGCCGAAGTTTAACCCCCTTAACGCCCGGCACCGTCTTTTACGGGGGCCGGTGCGGGTCGTTCTCTGCAGCGAGTCTTTTGACGTTGCTGCAGACTGGGGTTTGCGGGCTCCGGTGCCGCAGCTGGCTGGGATCGGGGCTGAACTAAAAGCCCCCCTCCCAGACAGTCCTGCAGGCATCGGGGAGCGGAAAGGAAACCTTCGCAACCCCTCTTTAAAACCCCTTTTATTGCGGCGGGCGTTACCGCAGCGCAATCAAAGGGATCCCTGCTTGTCGGGTGATCGGAAGCCCGGTGACCCGAAGAGCCCGGGGAACGGCTAACATCACTCTGGGGACCTAGCGTGGCCCCCGGTTGTTGTGTATAAGCCAGTGTTAGGGCGACTGTGGCTGCCTAATCACTGCCGTGCGACTACACAGTTACAGTTAGTTTATGAAAATGCTAAAAATTAAAGGGAAAAAAATTTTTTAAAAAAATGTTAAACAGTTCCCTTTGGGAGCAAAAAAAAATACAAAAAAAAAAATAAAAAGTGTAAAAAAAAAGAAAAAAAAAAAAAAATAAATATTTAATAAAAAATAATTGTACATAAATTACACGCACAAAAAAAACCTACACATATTTGGTATCCACACGACCGTAATAACCTGTAGAATTAATCTAACAATTTTATTAAGTGTGAAATTTTTAAGGGTGTAAAAAAAAAAAAATGAAAAAAACAATTTTTGGAAAAAAAAAAAAAAAAATACTGCAATTATTTATAAGTTTAACTTAAACATTCCCTTAAAAGTACAACTTGTCTTGAATAAAAACGAGGCCTCATCCAACTGGCGTCATTGAAAAAATAAAAAAGTTCAACTGTTTAAATGCAAGGAGGCCAAAACCTAAAAAAAATGTTCTGGTCATTAACTACTTTTCAGGCGTTCGGCTTAAGGGGTTAAAAAGAGGAAGGGAAGTTTGCCAGAGGTTAATTGATAGATTGAAGGGGTTTGGGTGGGGTGGGATGATAACAGCACTAAGGTCAGGGGATGAGGTGAGATGGCAGTGGGTCAGGACTACAGGTGGTGAGGTTGGATTTGGACAGTAAAGGGGAAAGCTTGTCAGGAGTGCCCGGGAGAGAAGGAAGTTAGGGGGGAAAGTCCTTTGAGCGGGTACGAGGTGGGCTGTGGGGACACCGCAGGAATAGAGGTAGGCTGAGGGACTGCGGGGTGAAGCTTTTGCTGATGAGATTTATTTTATTATGGAAGTGAGTTGCATCATCTGCTGAGAGGAGAGATGGGGGGGGTGCTGGTGAAGGCAGGAGAGAGTGAAGGTTTTAAAAGTTGTCTGGGGTTGTGGGACAGGGAGGATATGAGAGTGGTGAAATAGTCTTGTTTGGCTGAGGTGAGTGCAGATTTAAATGTGTGCAGTGATTCTTTATATGAGGTGAAGTCGTCGGTGGAGCGGGTTTTCTTCCAGCGGCGTTCGGCAATTCTGGAAGCTGGAGGTGGAGTCTGTGTGCCAGGGTTGTCTGGTGATTTTGCGGGTTCTGTTGTGTGTGAGAGGGGCGACAGCATCAAGAGTGGAAGTGATTGTGTTGTTGTAGAATGTGGTGGCTGCGTCTGGATCAGCAAATGAGGATATGGTAGAGAGAGGTGCAAGAGAGTCAGAGAGAGTGCAAGGGTTGAGGTTTTGTAGGTTCCTGCATGGGTGTACTAGATTTGGTGGAGTGGTGATGGAGGAGAAGGTGAGCAGACTGTGGTCAGAGATAGGGAGAGAAGAGTTTGAGAGGTTAGATAGGGGGCAAAGGCGGGTGAAGATGAGGTCCAGTGTGTGTCCGTCTGTGTGAGTGGCTCCAGAGGTCCACTGGGAGAGGTCAAAGGAAGAGGAGAGTGACGGGAGTTTGTTAGTAGTGTAGTGGGGAGTACGATTGGAATGTTAAAATCTCCCATGATAAAAAGTGGGGATGTCGGTGGCAAGAAAGTGGAGGAGCCAGGAAGCAAAGTGGTCAAGGAAGGTGGTGGCAGGGCCCCGGGGGTCGGTAGACAACAAGCCACTTGGAGGTTGAGGGGGAGTAGATGCGGATAGAATGCACCTCATAGGAGGGAGGGTGAGGGAGAGGTACTGGTGGAATGGAGAGAAAGGAACAGGTTATCTGACAGAAGAAAGCCGACACCTCCGCCATGTTTACTGCCTGGGCGGGGGGGAGGGGTAAACTGGAGCCCACCATAGGAGAGTGCAGCAGGGGAAGTTGTGTCAGAGGGTGTCAGCCAAGTTTCTGTTAATCCAAGGGAAAGGGGAGATTGCGTGAGATGAAGAGGTCGTGGATGAAGGGAAGCTTGTTGCACACACAGCGTGCATTCCAGAGGGCTCCAGACATGGGGATAGGTGCTGCAGAAGTGAGGGGGATGGTTTTGAGGTTTGTGGTTGATAAAGGGGTGGTTTCTGCTTTGGGCTGTAACAGATGCCTGAAACTACGTGGGGATGTGCTGAAGGGGCCCGGGTTGGGAGATATGTCCCCGGCAGCGAGGAGAAGCAGGTAGAGAGAGAGGAGGTGTGTGTGGGATAGAGGAAAAGGTGGTTGTGTGGGTTTTTTTGAGAAAGGTCTGAATGTTGTGGAAGAGGTGAAGAGTAGAGGTCAGGTGTGAGGGTAAGGCAGAAGGGGAGATATGGAATCCATTGCCCAGCGCTGGTGTCTGAGGGGAGACAAGGAGTTTGATGATTAGAGAGGCAGTGATGATTAGTGGCAGAGAGGTGCATATGGGGGCTTTTTTGGTGAGGAGCTGGAAAGGGTCTTGGTTACCTTGGGGCACGTCTGGTTTTCAATGCTGGTATTAATGCTGCATACACACTTAAGGAGTAGGCACTTAAAAAGATGTTGCACAGCATGATTAAAGTCATGACTGACCCTAAAGGGGGCATGCTTAAATAGGAAGCCTCCTACTCTTTCCAGGTGTGAAATTGGGAAGGGGGGGGGGGGGAGGAGGATATTGGGGAGCAGAAGGAAAGTTATATGATAGAGAATCTGAGCTCTGGTATAATATGGCTCTTCATTTTTGCCTTCCAAGAGCCATAGCTTTTTTATTTTTTAATGTACATAGACATATGAGGGCTTTTATTTTGTGGGACAAGATGTCCTTTCTAATGGTGTTATTTATATTACCGTAGAATATACTGAGAGACCCCCCACAAATTCAAAGTGGGGCAAAATGTCAAAAAAACGTACTTCCATGTTTGCAAGAGTTTTGTTTTTACGGCGTTCAATATTAGTTTAAAAATGTGTTATCTGTATTCTACCGGTTGATCCGCATCGGGCAATACCAAACATGTACGGTTCTCGTTATGTTCTGGTACCGTAAAACAATTCCAAACATTTTCTACTTTTGAAAATCGCACCTTGGCGCTGTTTTGATAGAATATTGTGTGTTTTCTTATAATCTACATAGGAAAAAGTGGACGACCCCTTTGATGAGCACATGGCGGCTCGCCCTGCAGCAGTTGGGGTGTATGTCCGGTATCTATGACAGGCCGTGGAGTGAGGCTAGTGTTGTGTAGTGGTCATTTGAGATTGATCACTGGCGGCGGTTCTACTGAACTGATCACAGGTTCCTTCTCTTCTAGTCATCACAATTTGGCCCTTGTCAAAGTCTTGTCAGTAGTTTGTTACATTTGCCCATTTTTCCTGCTTCCAACACGTCAGTTGCTCAGGTGCGGAGATCTCTATATCTGCCCCAGGTCCTGAGAGCTGCAGTTGTCACAAGACCGCCGGCCCCATAGACTTAATACTCGCAGCGCGTAAGTGCCGTGAATAAATGACATGTCAATTATCTCCCCGCACGTACAATACGATTGTATTGTACGAGCGGGGAGAGGAGGTGTAATCTATAGTTCACTATGAGAACTGTTGATTACTGTAATGATTGGGGCGCATTACACTCTCAATATGTGGCGAAATGCGCCGCCAAAATAAGCCTTGTGAATATAGCCCAAGAGGAGAGAGAATCTTCTCTTCTGACCAAAGCAATATATTTAGTAATAGTCTTCATTTACCTTTTCCTACATGTTAAATCTAATTATTTTAGTGAAAACCCCCTTTAATATTGCTGTCCAGATTCCTGCGGTGGATTTCTCTTTTGTGCAGTAAATGACACTTCAGAGTTGGGCACAGATTATCCTCACTCATTACGGCCAATCCATTTCCATGGGAATATCTTTTAATTAGACGTGTTGGGCAGCTTCTTCTAGGGCTATATACTGCAGATATACTCCTTATCTCAGACCCAAACCCGGACAAAGTCACTGCCGCACGATCTGTAGATTTCAGCTTTATGTAGGTCTATAGTAAACGTTACGTTTTAGGACTTTAGAGTCTTTTCGTAGTGATAGTTGGGAATGATGGTATTTGGTTGCCACTGGCAGTTTTGACTAGGCTGTTAGGTACAGCTGACACCCGCTTGTAACAGCAGAGATCGAAGCTGGCTCTGATCTCTGGGTTTAACCGTTTAGACACTGCGGCGATCAGTGACAACTGGTTCACAGCAGAGGTAACTAAAGACTATTACCATATACATTGCTTTTCTGTATTTGTATTTTCTGTGGAGCAGATCGTATCTCTTGCTTTTGCACACAGGCTTCCCTAGTTAGGCGATGTTCACACGGCTTATACACGCCGTAATTGCGGGACGGATTTCGCCCCGCAATTACGGCGTGTGTACGGGGCGGGGGCGGCAGCTCGCCGGCCCATAGACAGCGATTATCCACAGCGCGTATCCCGCCGGGATAATGTGCATGTCACTTTCTCCCCGCCCGGCGGGTTCGCCGAGCGGGGAGGGGAGACAGAATCCATATGAGAACTGTGGATTACCGTAATGCCTGGGACGGATTTCAGCCATATTGGAGCGCAAATATGGTGCGCAATACGGCTGAAATCCGTCCCAGAATCAGCCGTGTGAACAAGGCCTTATCGGCCATTTCTCTCTGCTGGTTGCTTATCTTAAACATCTTATCTTGGAGCTTGTTTTCATTACTTACTGACAAGCATTAACCCTTTAGAGCGCTGTTGCCTCTTGTACTGCATTTTTTTTAAATCTCCACCAGTCATCTCGCTGTAACAGGAATAGCTAGTTCTAGCAGAGCTGATGTGCCAATCACTGCTATAGAACCACCCACAGTCTAACCAGGAAGTTTGAGTCTGAAGATGGCTGTGACTCTGTATAACAGCATGGGGAGACAACCCCTTTAAAGGTTCTTAATGCTTTTCAGCCTCTGCATATGTGTAACAGTCTTTCTCTCTGTAACAGGAATACAGAAATGGACGATCCGCCTGCATGCTCTCCATCAGCAATGTATATTGGCTCTCCAGACCCTCAGAACAACTTACCAGTTAAACAAGTAAGAGTTTAGTCATGAGATTTTATGTCTCTTAATTTGAAGGGATTTTCTGCTTCTAGTATAAGAGCTTGTCCCCACGGCAAGGGTTTTTGGACGGTTTTACAGATGGTTTTTGATTTTGAAAGCCACCTATAAACCGGCTGACAAACTTTTAAATGGACCTCTATGGAAAACCCGTGCAGTGGTGACCACTGCATGGGTTTTCCGCCGGACGGTTTCTTAGACAGCTGATGGTCCAAAAAACATAGAACATGTTCATTCTTCCGCCTGGTTTTCGGGCGGAATATGAACATGTCAATGTGAGGGGGGAGGGCTTTTCTCGGCAAACAGTGCAATGCTGGAATTTGTAGGTGTGCAACAGCTGAAGAGTCACCCATTGGAGAACACCAAACGAAAATGAAGATAGTTGTGTTTTTAGGGCACCAATTAGGACAGATGAAAAATTCCAGATGGTGCCCGGTACACAGGACATATTGCATTTTGTTTCTGCCACCTCAGCATTTGGATGAATGTCTGTTAATGGCTGTGAAATTCCTTGTCAGGTGACTGGAGTGATCTAATTGACCCAGAAGCTTGCAATCCAAATGTAGCCTGTGGAGTGGTTGCGGTCTTGTCATGCAGGGGAGTACTGCATGTTGGTGTGGTATTGAGTGCCACCTGTGTAATGAAGTACTTTTCTGCACCACACATGTCTGATATACATTTTATATTGAATAATTGGTTTACCAGCTCACCTAAAAACTAGTTTGCTTGGAATATTGCGAGGGTGCACAGTACATCCAGAGGGTCACTGGTAGCAAACATAGTTCAGATCCAGAACACTGGTGAAAAACCAGCGCTGATAAAATTGACGCATTTCAGGTGTTTAATCCTTAGTTGTAGCAACAACTACGGGTTAAACAACCAAAACGCGTCAGTCGTGTCTTTTTGACCTTTGTTCTGATATTTTTCAGAGATTCATAATCTTTTCATTTTTATCGGTATTGGTTTTTCACCAATGTTTTGGATTTGAACTATATACATTTTATACCCGTATGGCTGATATATTGCAGTATTGGATTGCTACAGTATTGCGGTATTTTGGCCCAGCCTTCTCACCAGAAGTGACTTCTGCATGGAAGGAGAATAAATGAGTTTGGTAGTAAAACAACAGAGAGACACAAGATAGATTTTATTTGGACATTTTTTTCTGTTTCCTCAGTGCTGAGATTGAAAGGGGTTTTCTCACCACGTTCATGAAGCCTACTATTCAAAGCCAGCTTCAGGATCCCACTTTCCATTCAGACTGTGGTTCTACAGCAGTGATTGACATATCAGCTCTGCTATTCCTGCTAAGCTTATTAGGGAGACATTGCTAAAAGAAGGGATTAAATAGTAGGGCAGAAGGCTATAGGGTTAAAGTTTGTCAGTAACATAGATAAACAAGCTCCTATGCTGCTGATAAGACACAGCATGGAGTGATGTCATCACGGTCGGCCAGGGCAGCTGGAGCAATGAGAGCAGAGAAAGATGGTGGTAACTTAGAGAAGCTTATGTACCCAAGCAGGAGGTAAGAACTGTTCTAGCTCTGAAAAGAAGCAGAATCAGAACAGCAATGTATTTAGTAATGGTCTTTATTTACCTTTGCCTACATGTTTAAAGCTAATCAATGTGTTGGAAATACCCCTAAATAAGTAAATTAATGGGGGGAGGCTGCTCTGATCTTATTGCTAGTGCGGAAAGCACTGTTGTTGAATGGCCACCCCTGCTTCTGTTAGGCAATGCCACACACAGAAAGTTAATATTATGTTATGTATCCCACACAATGAAAGCCGTAAAAAAAAAAAAAAAAAACTCCAGCGTTGCATTTTTTTTGATCATTCTGCCAACCAGAAAAAAATCACATATACTTTAAATGGGTAAAAATAAAAAAATATAACTCTGCAAAAAATGATCCCTGACACCACTCTTAACGGCAAAAAATAAAAAATTATTAGTCTCTGACAATGCCAGTGCCATTTTGTTTTGTTACATTTTTTTTTTTTTTTTTTTTTTTACGGTAGTAAAACATTATGAAAACTGAATGAATTTCAATTATACTAATTGTACCGACCTGTAGAACAAAGTAAAAATACGGTTGAGGTTTGGACTTTGACAGGGCATTTGCAGCACCGTGATTTTTCCTTTAGGCATTCTGCTGTAGATTTGCTGGTGTGCTTAGGATCATAGTCCTTGAGCATGACCCTGTTTCTGTCAAGCTCTAGCTGTTTGACAGAGGGCCTCATATCTGAATCAAGCTCTGTATCCTCCGCTACCTTCTACAACAACTTTTGTCTTTCACCTTTCCTAATGTATGAACGGTAGATGCCAAGACATCAGCAGAAGGATCCTATAGAGCACTTTCTCATCGGTCTTTAGTATAGATAGCACTGCCAGTCTTGCTCTCTGTTATTGGGTCTGGTCTTCAGCTCATGGATGTTGCCACCATTAGCTTCTTCAATGTAATCCAGGGTTCAGGAGGCCGCTATGGCAGCCATATATATTGTTGTCAGGTTATATTCCAAAATCATCGTTGTATCTGTCCCAAGTCTGTTCTAATCTTTTGGTTTGATCACAAACACATTTTTGTGTTTATCACTTATAAAACATGTTAACATTGAAATATGTTCCTGACCCCTCAGGGGAAGACAGGGGGCAGAAACCATTGCCCCATTCTGAAGACGAACATTGACTAAACATTCAGGTATCTGTGGAGCTTAATTGCATCTATATACAAGTTTCTTGTTTTATTCCATGGGCCTGAGAATTTCCCTGATGAGTCACTTTTACTGCGTGATTCTTACTGAAATAATCAGCTTGTTTTCTCCAGGTTACTCTTTTTTTCGAGGGGCCTGAGGTGGCTGTCACATGACCCCTTAGGCAGAATGGAGAGTAAAATATTTTCTAAGATAGACATTCTTATTACCAACTTGTAAAGAAAAACAGATGTCCGGTAGTCCCTCACCTGCCGTAGATTACTATGTACTCGAGGAGGTAAAATTACTTCATCACCACAATCTTCTACCCTCTTAACTACTAATTCTCTAGACCAGTGGTGGCAAACTGTTTGAGACCGAGTGCCGAAACTGCGACCGACAAATACCTTAGTTACCGCAAAGTGCCACCGACGTCGGCACGAAGCAGCAAGGTGATGTTGGGAAGCGGGGCCGCACAACAATTAATACGAGGGATGTGACGGACGCTTTGCCCATCCCTCTGCTATATTTCCACTATACAGTGACCATATTATGGTAGATAGCAGTGTAGACATGTGCTGAGCAGACAGTTGACTGAATAATACCACAACACCACGACCACATATCACCACCACATAGTGACTGAATAATACCGCCACGTATCACCACCACAAAATGACTGAATAATGTCCGCCACACCATTACTGAATATAAACCATTACACTTTGCACACATATAAGAGATTACAGTTCAGGCACATTTAGTGACTCACAGGTGACGTTTCTCATTCGTATTCCCTTTTCTTCTCCATCCGGTTTATACCTTCATGCTGACATCTCCCGAGCAACTCCTTACTTACAGGTATATAAGTCCCCTCAGGTAGGTAGGTGTATAGGTCCTCTCAATTAGGCAGGTATATAGATATATGTCTCCTCAGGCAGATAGGTATATAGATATAGGTCCCCACAGGCAGTAGATGTCCCCCTTCCGGCAGTAGATGTCCCCCTTCAGGCAGTATATAGCGCCCCACAGACAGTATATAGCGCCCCACAGACAGTATATAGCTCCCCACAGACAGTAGATAGCCCTATTCAGGCAGTATATAGCTCCCCACAGACATTATATAGCGCCCCACAGACAGTAGATAGCCCTATTCAGGCAGTATATAGCTCCCACAGACAGATAGCTCTCTTCAGGCAGAATATAGGTCCCCACAGGCAGTAGATAGCTCCCCTCAGGCAGCATATAGATAGCTCTATTCAGGCAGCATACAGATAGCTCCCCTCCGTCAGTATAGAGATATATAGATAGCAAGCACTCCCCACAGGCAGTATATAGCCAGCCAGCACTCCCCACAGCCAGTATATAGCCAGCCAGCACTCCCCACAGGCAGTATATAGCCAGCCAGCACTCCCCACAGGCAGTATATAGCCAGCCAGCACTCCCCACAGGCAGTATATAGCCAGCCAGCACTTCCCACAGGCAGTATATAGCCAGCCAGCACTCCCCACAGGCAGTATATAGCCAGCCAGCACTCCCCACTGCCAGTATATAGCCAGCCAGCACTCCCCACTGCCAGTATATAGCCAGCCAGCACTCCCCACTGCCAGTATATAGCCAGCCAGCACTCCCCACTGCCAGTATATAGCCGGCCCGGACTCCCACTGCCAGTGTATAGCCAGCCAGCACTCTCCACTGCCAGTGTTAGCCAGCCAGCACTCTCCACTGCAGTGAAATAGCCAGCCAGCACTCTCCACTGCCATGAAAATAGCCAGCCAGCACTCTCCCTGCCAGAATATATCCATCCATCACTCCCCACTGCCAGTTTATAGCCAGCCAGCACTCCCCACTGCCAGAATATAGAAAGCCAGCACTCCCCACTGCCAGTTTATAGCCAGCCAGCACTCCCCACTGCCAGTGTATAGCCAGCCAGCACTCACCACTGCCAGTGATAGCCAGCCAGCTCTCCACACTGCCAGTGTATAGCCAGCCAGCACTCCCCACTGCCAGTGTATAGCCAGCCAGCACTCCCCACTGCCAGTACAAATAAAAATAATAACATTAAATAAAATACTCAATAAAATACTTCTTTCCCAGCTGCGCGCTCCTCTTCTGTCCTCTTCTCTATATCCCAGCACAAGCCGCTCCTCTGTCAGCTCCTCGGTCGCACTGCCTATGATGGGCTATGTGACCGAGGACAGGCAGCGGCACGATGATGCAACAACATCGCGTTGCTGCCCAGCTGAGTGTACGGTACGCTGCGCACACTCAGCGCTGAGGGTCCGCGGCAGGCTCCGCTGTGTTAGATCTGGAGCCTGCCGAAGGCCCCAGGTCCGACACTGTGACCTGGATGACGAGCCCTAGCGCAGGATCCAGGTGACTGCAGAAAGGCAGTGAGTGGCCAGCCTGGTACGCGTGCCAGCAGAGATGGCCCTCCGTGCCACCTCTGGCATGCGTGCCATAGGTTCGCCACCGCTGCTCTAGACCATATCATCCAAATGGATTAATCCAACAGCCAATTTATAAGGGTATTCTCATCTTATTAGGGGCTGGCATATCACTAGAATATGACATCACTTTATGATTGCTGGGTACCTGACCACTGGAACCCCCAACTGGGCCGGGTGCTTATAAAGGGGTAAGGGGTGGGTGGGCTCACACTGATGTAACTGCTACATTGTAGGTATCCATCAGTGTACTGTGAAAAAAGGTACTACAGTGGACACCACGACTTGGTGGTGGCTCAATAGCAGATAATAGAGCAACATTTGATCTATTTTCCGGAGCAAACACTTATTTTTTGGGACTGAGTAGTGTAGTCCACTATGCTTTTGAGTCCTGCAGGAAATGCATATGATACTGAAAAATAGAGCAAATGTAGCCTAGGCAGTGGTATGTCTACTCGATTATACTTACAGCTACATCACGGTATCCACTGTGGTACCTTTTTTCACGGTACACTGACAGATGCCTACATTTTAGCACTTACATCAGTGTGAACCCACCCTAAGGCCATGTTCACACGGCTTAAAATGGGACGTATTTCAGTCTGTAATTTGCGGCGTACTGCGCAAATTACGGCTGGAATACGTCCAAGTCCCTACGGTAATCCACAGTTCTCATAGAGAACTATGGATTACGTCTCCTCTCCCCACTCGGCGAATACGCCGCAGGGGGAGATAAGTGACATGTCATTTACTAGTGGCGTATACGCGCCGCTAGTAATGATAGTCTATGGGCCGGCGAGGTGCCGGCCCCCCGCCCCGCCTCCGTACATACGGAGTAATTGCAGGGCGTAATTATACCCCGCAAATAAGCCGTGTGAACATAGCCTAACGGAGAAGGTTTGCAGTACTAAGATAGCACTTAATACTCAGCACTTATTTCTCAGGATTGTTGAATGTCCCATAGGTCAGACTGCCGTCCAATTATAAAGTGATGGTATACTCTATTGATAGATCATCATTCTTGTTTGTCTATGAGCTTTCATATTCAGACCAAAAAGGCCAATTAAAAATGTTTTTCCACCCTTTTCATGACCAGAACATGCATGGTGATTGCCAACTAAATGTATTTATCCGTGGGAAAGTTCTCCGGTGCTTTTTCTGGAAAGTTGAGAAGCCCACACAAGGCTACAGATGACGACAAAGATCGATCATAAGTGTGTCATTTTAACCTTCAGCTTTATCGTCCAGAAGGACAACCTTTTCGGAATGACCGTGATCAACAGGTCACTAGTTTACGCCCATTGCTAGGGAGAGAAAGATACAGCTCCCTCTTCTGCCCTCTTTTGGATCTTTTCTAGCTAAGTGAAAAACAGTATTTGAGATGAGATGTGAAAAGCACAGTCACGAAAAGGGGTTGTTCAAGAGTTTGGACAGTACTAGGATCAATATTCTACTGAAGAGAGAAAGAAACGCCAATAAATTGTCATTAAAAATTCAGTCCCTCCCACTAATGAGGGGGTATGAGTATAGACAGAGCACAAGCCATCGGCAATAGAGTGACCTGACTAGATGATCACTAGACTTAATTTATTTTCTGGGCTCCTAAAATAACACAGTTATTAGGGGCATAGCTGGAAGCTCCCCGGGTTCAAAGTCTCTTCGCTTTTAGGTTCTCGAGGCTTGCTCTCCAATGTAAATGAAATGAGCACGAGCCTTTCCTGTGTGTTGAATTGAGAACTTGGAATTAAAAAGAAGTGGATCCCAGGGAGCTCCAGAGCAGCAGTGCTGGGGTATAGGTAAGTACATTTTTTTTTTCTTTTTTTGCCATCCTTGCCCCATTTTAATTTTTCTTTTGCTGGACTACCCCTTTTAATAATCAAATCTACCAACTAAAGACAGGGAACTACACACTCATTTTACATCTGGTTTTACGGGCTCCTCCTCACGTGAGTAAATCATGCTTCACATTTTTTATGTCACAATGTACTTAGCGCTGTGACTTATCAGCTGATGGCGCTGTGTGAGGCTTTTTGTATTTGCAGGATAAAGTGATATTTTCTTGGATATCATTATAGGATAAATAAGAATTTTTTATCACATTTTTTAGGCTCGATGAAAAAAATACAAGCTTATTTATTCATATGTTTTTGCAGTGTTTAACATACGGATTAAATAACACTATAGTTTCCTAGATTGGAGCATTATGGATATGGTGATACTGATTGTGTACTTTTTTAGATTTTTTTCTAGTAAATAGAGGGTGTTTGGGGGAGAAATAGATTTTTTTTGTGTTTGCTATTTAATTATTTTTAAAAAGCTTACAAGTTTTTTTTTTTATCCCCCCATTTTTTTTTTCCCGCCAGGGGGCTGCACGATACGATCACCTGATCACTTTTAGAATACATAGCATCCAATTATACAGAATATAGAATATGTATTGTTATATATATATATTATATATATATATATATATATATATATATATATAATAAAATATATAAATATATAAAATGTATGTATGTAGTATTATATAGAATACATAGCAATCCACCACCCTTCCCTACCCTTGCAAACTGCTCTTCCCCTCTAACTTGCTTCCCCACGGTCACTCATGACAAGCTCTCCTCTTTACTGTCCATATCCAACCTCACTACCTGTAGTCTTGACCCACTGCCATCCCACCTCATCCCAGACCTCAGTGCTTCAATCATCCCAGCCCTCACCCACCTCTTCAACCTATCACTAACCTCTGGCATCTTCCCTTCCGCCTTTAAACATGCTACTATCACTCCAATCCTTAAAAAAAACAACCCTTGACCTGTCCTCTCTGTCCAGCTATCGCCCCATCTCACTGCTCCCTTTTGCTTCCAAACTCCTCGAGCAGCACGTCTATCTTCAGCTGTCCTCCCACCTCTCCTCCAACTCTCTTCTTGACCCACTACAATCTGGTTTCCGACCCCATCACTCTACCGAAACCGCCCTAACCAAAGTCACTAATGACCTAGTAACTGCTAAAGCCTCACGCCACTACTCTGTGCTTCTCCTCTTAGACCTGTCCTCTGCCTTTGACACTGTCGACCATTCCCTCCTGCTACAAATCCTCTCCTCCCTCGGCATCACGGACTTGGCTCTTTCCTGGATGGACATTCAGCATCTCTCATGCTCGCTCCACCTCCTCCCCCGGCCTCTCTCTGTTGGTGTCCCTCAGGGGTCAGTCCTGGGTCCTTTACTCTTCTCTCTTTACACTCTTGGCCTCGGTCAGCTCATAGCCTCACACGGCTTTCATTACCACCTGTATGCTGACGATACCCAACTCTACATCTCCGGCCCAGATGTCACTTCTCTACTCTCCCGGATCCCTGACTGTCCTCCATTTCCTCCTTCTTCTCATCACGTCTCCTAAAAGTAAATGTGGAGAAAACAGAACTCATCATCTTTCCACCATCCAACTTTACCCCTGCCCCTGATCTCTCTATTACAGTCAACGGCTCTACACTCTCACCTGTTCCGCAAGTCCGCTGCCTTGGGGTAACCCTAGACTTTGCTCTATCTTTCAAACCACACATCCAAACCCTCCCCTCAGCCTGCCACCTCCACCTGAAAAACATCTCTCGCATCCGCTCATTCCTCAACTATGACGCTACAAAAATGCTGGTCCATGCCCTTGTCATCTCCCGCCTAGACTACTGCAACATCCTTCTCTGTGGCCTCCCAGCTAGCACCCTCGTTCCCCTCCAATCCATCCTTAACTCTGCTGCCCGTCTTATCCACCTCTCTCCTCGCTACTCCTCTGCCTCTCCCCTCTGCCAATCCCTTCACTGGCTTCCCATTGCCCAGCGAATTCATTTCAAGCTACTAACCATGACCTACACGGCTCTCCATGGCCTCTCCCCTCCATACATCTCTGCCCTAATTTCCAAATATCTTCCCTCACGCACTCTCCGCTCCTCTCAGGACCTTCTCCTCTGCTTCCCCCTTATGAGCTCCTCACACAACCGTCTCCAAGCCTTCTCCCGTGCTTCCCCCACACTCTGGAACTCACTGCCCCAACACATCAGATTCTCCTCCACTTTCACCAGCTTCAAAAGCAACCTGAAAACCCATTTCTTCAGGCTTGCCTATAACCTTCACTAATCTTGTCACTACTTCCTCCTCAAGCATGTCTGCCCCTCACCTGTCTCTTTCCCCCTCCTTGTAGATTGTAAGCCCTCGCGGGTAGGGTCCTCTCTCCCTCTGTCGTACCAATTGTCATTAATCACTTATCATTGTACTCGTTTGAATTATGTTATGTATGTAACCCCCTCGAATGTACAGCGCCCTGGAATCAATGGCGCTTTAAAATACTTTAATAATAATAATAATAAATTATCTATTGCTATGTATTATGCCTTAGACATACAGCCTATCAGACATTGTTTCTGTACACAACAAGCCCGGAGATCATAATTTGGCCTACGGCTGCTAATACAACCATTGGCACCCCATGATCTTGTTGTAGAGGGGGGTGCCAGTAGTTAAACAGCGAGAGTCCCGTCCCTCTGTCATCATCTATATGGTTACGAATAGTTTGACGTGACACTTGGTTGCCTCTTGCCTCCCTTGCACGTGCCTGGACTTGTGTGGCATTCATCATCCTGTTCTGCAGGGCATTGGTTACAATGAAGCAGTCTTTCAGTGTGTGATGTAGCCAGAAGGCGTCCACTTCTTTACCTTTCTGTCTCTTTCCAGTCTCTCTGTATCACCTTGTTGCAACCTGATGATACTCTGTGACACTCTAAGCTCAGTGGCCACTTCCATCTGAGAGCATCCTGCTTGAAGCCTCACAATGGTGAAGTACTGTTGATCAATTATAAGGTGGTGTCTCATGATGTCAAAATGTTTACAGCATGATGAAAAGGACTATTTCAATCCCAATTCAAATTAATTCAGGGATCAAACACCTGTTGGGAATTTTGCCATTAATCTCGTTGTTAGAGATCAGCAAGTTGTGTAGAAAGTACTGAAACATTGAACAGTTGGACATGTGCATCTAAAGGTAAGAGATGGTATCATTTAGTTCATTGAAAAAAAGAATTTTAAGAAATGTTATATTCATCCTGAAATTTCAACCAAAAGCCAAATTTCCCTAACTTTTTAATGTAGATTAGTCCGAGGTGGCGACTCTAGACCTAGGCTTTTAAACAGGGAAGGATTTTGGACATGAATGCGTAATACTAGTTCACCTAAAGGTCTTAATCATAAACTTGATCTAATTTTTAATTATTAAATCTTTGATTTGTGCGTCTTTAATGTCTTAATTTATGTGCTTTATTTTTGTTGTGTAAAGGGTTATGCCCAATGGGTGTATATGTATCACCTGGTGGTGGGTTTGAAGCTGGATATGATTAAACAAGACATGGAAACCTCTAAAGAAGCATTTATGCTATCTACAATACATGAAAAAAACTTTGAGATTCTTAGTTCACATGTTTTGATCAAAAAATGTTTAAGCCACCCCCGGCTACCAACGGGATCTCAAAGTGGGTGGTTGTACTCTATTTTTACCTCTCATTTGAGTCCAATTCAGACTTCTCATTTGGTTCAACAGACCTCCATTATCCAGAGAGAAAAAAACACAAACAAACAAACAATACATGGAAACCTCTAAAGAAGCATTTATGCTATCTACAATACATGAAAAAAACTTTTTTTCCATGTCTTGTTTGATAGCTCTTTTAGCTGATGTTGTGCCACTGATATTGGAATGTGTGTATATATACCATAACAGTGGCACCCGGGTTCACATTGTTTTTTTCAGAAATGTTTTTTTGTGCAGAACTATACGTTGCATTTGGCATATATTGCTTTTAACTCATATAGGGAGGAGTGGATGCTTCCATTTTGGTTCTTTGCACCCCGCCCACCTCCACAGGTTGCTAGATCAGTGCAGTGTGCTTATAAAGCTGGTGTTTTTTTCTCTCTAGATAATGGAGGCCTGTTGATCCAAATGAGAAGTCTGAATTGGACTCAAATGAGAGGTAAAAATAGAGTAGGACCACCCACTTTGAGATCCCATTGATAGTCGGGGGTGGCTTAAACATTTTTGATCAAAACATGTGAACTAAGAATCTCAGTTTTTTTTCATGGATATGATTAAAGACACACTTGTCTGAAATGCGTAAGCGAACTTTTGTAGTGTGCCAACGTCTGTTTTTCTATCTATTAAATAAAGAACTGCAATTTCAGAGTTGGAGTAGTGGTCCAAATGGTCAGTTTGCATTGCTTGATACACATTTACTGGCTGGATTGCAGCTGCAGGGAATATCCATAGCTGTTTGACATCACACTGTACGCTGCTGTTTATCACTGTGTTTGATTTGCATGCTGTAGGCTCATTGTGTTGATAAAGGCATTTAGAGAACAACACTCTTTACAAATGTAGAAACCAGGCTGATCCATACTGGAAATAACGTTCTTGTTGAATTTTTGTTTCTGTAGCCCATGAGCGCTTCTCTCAGAGAGCGCTTAAAGAAGTGTCGCAGGTCCTTTCCTTCAACGTGTACAGTGGCAAAACGGCTGAAAGTCGATGGTGATGAGAGCGGCTTTACTGCTCAACCCGCCAATGATTCTTCCCCTTTCAAAGACTCACAGAACAGCTCTGTGGAGACCGGATCAACATGTGGCCATCCCGTTCCTGGATCCACCAGTATGTCAGGAATGGCTCCGGAAGAGTCTCCATCTAAGCAAGATGCTTGTAACAACCATCAAGAAATGCTGCAGGAGAAAAAGAGACTGCTGAAGCAAGTCCAGGAGAAGGAAGAGCATCTCAGGAGATTGAAGATGGTTAAACTGTATAGATCGAAGGTAACTTCTGTACAACCTACGAAGCTGGAAGGAAATTTACAAGGCAGGATGTTGTAGTTATGGAATATAGGAGGCGGAGATGTTTTAATATTTCATTGCAATGAGCAGTCACCAGCTCTGACTATAATGCTATGTCTCCACTGCACAGGATTACGATCGTATTTTCATCGCTTTTAGTTTTTTAAATGCGCCGAAGATACGATCGTTCCTGCCTCCCCATAGGTGGCAATAGAAAAGACGAGCTGCAGTCTCCACAGCTCGTCTTTTCTCTGCTTGTCTTTTGGTACCGGCGTATTATACAATGTGTTGTATAATACGCAAGCGCTTTTAGTTTTCTTGCTGTCTTCCCATACAATACAATTGAAGGCAAAAAAACGAGAAGCGCCGGCGTATTATACAGCATGTTGTATAATACGCCGGTGCCAGAAGACGAGCTGTGGAGACTACACAGGACCGCGGGTCCTGCATCGGGGAAAGAAAACAGCCACTTTTGGGCTGTTTTTGGTCCGATGCAGTGTAGACAAAGCCTAAGAGGATGGCACTCTACTGCTTGTCAGCCATACCGCTCATCTTTTTGCAGACACAAATTGAAAATGGGAGGCGGGGGCCTGAGTTGGGCTGGATACCTTGTTATGGGTCGTATGGATGGCTGCTAGTTTATAGTGTTTGGGGTTGTCTTCTTGTGATTGATTTTTTTTTCTTTCTCATAGTAAACGTGTTACAGAATGTCACCCTTCATTCTGGTGTAATCTGTGGGAGCTTCCAGTAGCAGCAGTTCAGTTCCCTATAGTCCCCACTACAGGAAACCGTTTGCATTGGGCTGTCTGTGTCATGCATGGTTGTACTGGGTCCTCTACAGCAGGAAGGCCTCTCTATAGCTGCTCTGAGCTAATTTTACTAAAGCCTAGTCTATAAACTAAAAATGTCCAAAAAGGACAAACTGCAGTTTTTCGTTGGAGTGTTTCATAAGGCTTTTTCAGAATCTGTTCTAAACAATTTCCCCCTAATAAAATCACTTATACTTCACCAAAGTTAGTAAGGTGGCCCCCATCCATTCTTCAGTATTAGAGAGGATATCAAACTGCTCACTTGTTTTAATGCGGTCTTCCAATGTCACACACTGATGGCATATCGATAGAATATTCCTTCAATATGCGTTAGCACCTTTCTTGGGAACGGGCCCCAAAAGGCTCCGTTCAGAATGGAGACTTTCAACGGCTTGTTCCCAACATAGGTGTGGGTCAAGATGTGGGACCCATACCTGTCACGCATTGATAGCATATCCAATCGATGGGAACATCACTTTTAACAATGCAGTTTTAAAGTGACGGAGAGAAGATGTTTCATGTTGCAGATTTTTTTTTCCTATTAAATCAAGATTAAGACCAGGCCATTTCTCACCACACTGATTGGCCTTAACATGAAGACAAGGGTAAATAAATACTGTTACCAAATACATTGCTGTTTTAATTTTGCTTCACTTCAGAGTTAGAGCAGTTTTTATTTCCTGCTTGTTTACAAAAGGTTTCCCAGGCTGCTGACCACCCCTCTCTGCTCCAGCAGATCTGGCTGACCCTGGAGACCTCACTCTCTGCTGTGTCTCCTCAGCAGCACAGGAGCTTGTTTATCTTTCTCCCGCTCAAACATTAAAGGGGTTGTCTCACTACAAGGAGTGCTGCTTTTTATGTTAAAGATCTTGCAAAAACAAGTCACTTTGCAATATGTGTCCATTAACAGTGTCCTACCTATTCTGAGATATCATCTTTTTAATGGGCCATATTAGCTCCTCAGGTCGCTATAGCTACAGACCTGTTTGATCTATCCTGATAGACTGCCAGTACTGGTTGCTATAGCTACAGACCTGGCTTCTACTGCAGCCTAATAGAAGCCAGTAAACACGCCCTTGAATTCAAAATTAAACCAAGAAAACAGGACTGAGGTGAGATGAATCAATGTAGTGAGACAACCCCTTTAACCCTTTAGATCTCTGTAGCCTTGTGCCCCGCTGTTAAAAGCCTTTCATCACCAATTTCTTGTTAACCAGTTTAGCTAAGAATAGCAAGATTGATATGCTGTCTCTCTGCTGTAGAACCGCCCACAGCCTAACCAGGAAGTAGGAACCTGAAGCTGGATGTAATGGGAAAGCGCTGTGAAACAGCCAGATGGAAAAACCTTTGAGGTTCCCTGTTTTATTAAAATCACAGGCATTTTTGTTCAATAAATTATTCAAATATTTTTTGCATCTTTTTTCCTTTGCTAAAGGGAGTTTTATGTTTTTCTGCTATTTCTCTATTAATACATTTCTGCTTTTATCAGGGAACTAATGTAAAAAGAATTAAAAAAAAAAGTCTTGTTTTTTATATTTTTATGTTCATTGTAATAACAGTGAGAATTGCAGCAGGCCTCCATTTAAGAGAATGGGAAAGGCTACTGTTCCCTGCATATGAGGAGGTGGGGGCAACATTGTGCAAGAAAAATCAGTGGAGAGGGTACAGCACTAAACTGAGTACACTGGAGGATCCTATTTTTTCTGGCAGCCCACTCTCCTCTCTACCAGCTACAAAATTTCCATATAGCTGTAGACTAGAAATGTTTCTGCAGAATTATATGAGGACCACTATTTAAAAACGAAGGGTGGTCTGCAAGTAGTAAAAGGAAATTTCCAGGTACAATTTAACAATTGCTACTAAATCAATTACTAATACAACAGATGCAAACTAAATACAGCTGGATCAACCGAACATTAATGCTTTAACAAGATCACAGCAACCACTACAATTTAAAATAGCAAAAAACTTTATTGAAACATGCTACATTACATAAAACCGCTTACGTAAAAACACTAAATATGACTCAAAAAATGTGAAGCGGTTTAAGCAGTCCTCAGGGAAAAAATAATAAATACATACATGTATAAATACCAATGCTATAGTCTACTTTTACACATACTATGCTACATATAGGTAAAACGTATATATCCTCTAAATATATAGCAAGATAAACAACAGATGCCTAGTGCACATAGCAAAATCTATAATTTGCTATAATAAAGTGCAAATGAGTATTCAATACATAAATACATATATTATAATAAAATGCAAACGTGCAACAAAAATAAATATATGATAGTATGAATAAATATTTAGAAGCAAAATGTGCCCAGAAAGTAAAATAAATAGATAATATGCTATGTTTCTTGTAAGATACTATACCCAGATATACTGCCAATGACAGGATTCCCTCCGCACGTTTCGCGTGTATGCTTCTTCAGGGGAGGGACTTCTTTGGTGACATGGGATATGATTCTCTGCTGTTTTATGGGCTCTGCAGACCTCAGTGAACATCTTTGCTCTCTCACCCTTTGGTTAACATAGCAGCAGGCGCATTATCTCCCTACTTGTCTGATACATCTGACTATACAGACTAGAAAAAGATACTGTTGTGATGATGCGCTGCAGTGTAAAATCTACATTTGTACTAGGAATGGAGGGTTTCTGTATAATTTAGGCCCCATTCACATTACATTTGATGGTAGACTGTTGTGTCCAACACATAAAGTATACATATCTGAAGTAAGGCATAGTCAAAAAGAAACTACAACTGCCCTAAAGTCTGCTGTGGTTCCACTGCTTTCTACCTAGATGGATGCCTGGGACTGAGGTACCAAACGGGACTTGCGGCTTATATCTTGGTTTTTATCTAACGTTTCTATTCTTTCTTATTTAGAACAATCTGACGGAGCTACAATCTCTAATAACCAAGTGGAGGGAGAGCAGCCAGCTCTTACTGTACGAGATCCAAAGAGCATTGTCTGCAGAGAACAAGAAGATCACGTTAACACAACTGATAGAAAACTCCGGCCTGGATGAGAAGTTACTGAGCTACAACAGAGCTGAGGAGGACTTTGATGCATAATGTCCACAAAGAACTCTAATTGGGAATTGCTATATATGTATTTAAGCTCATGTATAGACTATGAGCTCAGTTATCATAGCATTGATGGGATCCAACATGCAGCTGAGTGTTTGGATGCGTGTTGGATGCAGCAGGTTCGCACCCTATAGTTTATTATAGGGCTCCTGCTGTATCTTCAGGACCAAGAATTTACATGTCAATTCTTGGAACAGATCCGAAAGATGCAATGTAACACGCATCGGCGATCACTCGTCTGAACCCCGATGCTTGTTTACCATTGCGAGCAGTGTAAAATCACACTGCTCATTGTTAGATGTGTGTTTGGGTCCAGACGCATCTAAAAGCGCGTGTTAACATGGACCCAAAACGGCAGGTGAACATACCCTAAGACTTTCTGTAAATCTGTACACAGCACGCTGGGCTTTTTGAAGATAACTGAACAGTAATGAAGGGGCACAGCACTCAGTAAAGCACTTTTGCCTCTTCATTTAGTGATCCGTGGGGCTCTCCACACCCCAAACTCAATGACCAAAACATCTCACGTCATTATGAGGGGTCAGAAGTTTGTAAAAAAAATGTTGCTTACTCATTAACTTCACTAAATAAAACATAATGGAGAGCAAATCTCCAAAACATGGTGTGAAATCAGACTCAAAGGGAACCTATCATGTCCCTTATATTGCTCTCACTGTGGGCAGTATAAGGTCGTGGCAGACCTGCTGTTTACAGTGGTGTATCTGTTATGCTGTTAATGGCATTTTAGAGAATTTTCATCCCTGCAGTGTATAGCTGGCGCTAGCTGAGATGAGTCCACGAGTAGTTGCTTGCCCTACCCACCTGCTGCTGATTTACTGTTAATATGGATAAAATTGTCAACTAGCATCGGGTGGGGAGGGCAGGCCACTGCTCATAAATCATGGACTTCTCTGGCAGCAACCTGTGCTGAAAGGACAAAAACTAAAGTTCTCTAAAATGTAGTTACATAACAGGATAAGGGACACCCCTCTGTAAACCACAGAGCAACATAAAGGACATGACAGGTTCCCTTCAACCATAGATGACAAAGTTTTGCACATTTTCAAGATCTTTGCTTGCTGTCAGTGAGTGATATCTACATCTTTACAATATAAAAGTTTGCTACACTTAGATCCTGCCATGAACCAGACTTTGATGTAGGCGCCCCTTGTAGTGTGAGTGATAAAAAAGCAATATGCACACTTAGCCCCAACATCATACAAAATCCTACCCACAAAGACATATAATCCTAACAATTGATAGGGATGCCGCATTGATTCTGGTATGAAGGTGATAAATGGGATATCCCTTTAAAATGCCTGGCACTTACTATGACATTTGGATGCATTCAAAGCCTCACATGAAACTCATTGATTGGTAATGTGAGCATTTATCTATGGTCTGCGAGAGCTTGAATAAATTATTTCTTTATTGCATCTATCTTTGGTGAGTTTCTTTTAAGCGATTTGTTGGCTTCTCTGTCCCCACCATGTCCTAAGGATTGTTGTCATACTAAATGCATATCATTAGACAGGGAACGTTCAGATGCTGCATAGTGTTCATACGGGTTGGAGTGAACAACGACTGCTGTAATTTTCTCTGAATGCAAAAGGTCTGTTTCAAGAATGGACAAAAAGCAGTGGGAATTCTGAAACATATTAATCATAATAAACAGCCCTGGAGCAAATAGTTTCCCTTAGACCTCTAAGAAAAAATATCAAGTTTAAACCAGAGCTTTGCATTCTGACTTAGGGCAAATACTTTTAATGTGTAATCACATTTTTTAAAACACAATAAAGTAATATTTCACATTTTTGTAATTACCGTTGGTTTTAAGAAATACTGTTTTTATAGTAAACATAAATATGCTGTCTACCTTTCCATGTACACGACAATATTCTCAATGTATGTTGCTTTCTCTGTTCATGCACGGTAAGCCTCTCTTCACATCTGCATCGTAGGCTCTGTCCAGAGCTTGTGTTGCAGATTCTGTGAGATTTGATTTGACTTGTGCTACATGCATCGCTATTAGGCCATGTTCACACGGCTTAAATTGGGCCATATTTCGGTCCGTAATTACGCGCCGAAGTGCGCCAATTACGGGCCGAAAACGGCCCCATTCCCCCCTTACGGTTAATTTACATTCTCATAGAGACTTGGTTTAATTTTCCCTCTCCCGCCCGCAAAGGGCCCGGGGGGGGGGGAGAAAATTTGACAGTACTTTCTAGGGGGTTACCCCCGCTCAGTGATCGCTTGGGGCCAGCAAGTCCCGGCCCCCCTGCTCATCCCCGCTCCCACCCCATCCACAGGGCTAATTGGGGGGTTTTTAAACCCCTGCAAATACACCGTTTTAACGGGCCTTACGCCAAAAAAATAAGACAGAACCTGATGGGTTATACTGGGGCCCTGCTGTGCCTGATTTCATTAGAACCTAAACAATAATGTGTTTAGAATAAGAATATTCTGCGCTATATATAAAACACAAATACAGTTACAAATCAGTCCCAATAGAATCCTGTTTTTTCTTGGAAAATTGCCCTATCCCAAGTAGGTTTGTGGTTTTAGAGATCTTTATTTTAGGAAATAAAGATTTAGCTTTCTACAATCATAGGACAATAAATCTAAAAATTATATTGAAACAATAACACTATTTTTATAAATTTCAATTAAAAATCAAGATGGATATTGGCAAAATCACGCCATTCTAAGGCCAGCTGATAATCTTCAATAAAGGAGAAATTTGTGGACTTTATATCAGTTTCTACTGTTTTACCGACTTTTCTATTTCTTCTCCTCAAACCCAGGACCATGTAATCATTGGCAAAGGGTAACAGCATTCTCAGTACAGTGGTACCTTAAGTTATTTTGGTTTTAGGATACAATATTTTCAACATACAATATCTGAGGAAAGACCATTGTATGTTAAATATGGTTTTAAGATACAATGTCACAGACACCGGTGCTCTGAGGCACATGTGATTCGATGGAAGATCCAACCACTTATCAAGAATAAATAACTTGTTAAAGTATCTCACAAAAATGAGTACACCCCTCACTTTTTTGCAAATATATCTCTTCATAGGACAACACTGAAGATTTAACACTTCAATACAATGTAAGGTAGTCAGTGTACAGCTTATTTAATTGTGTAAATTCGGTGTGGCCTCAAAATAACACACAGCCATCAATGTCTAAACCACTGGCAACAAAAGCGAGTACACCTTTAAGTGTAAATGTGCAACGTGTGCCCAATTTGCCATTTTCCTTCCACAGTGTCAGGTGACTCCGTGTTGCAAGGTCTAAGGTGTGAATGCGGAGCAGGTGTGTTAAGTTCTGGTCACTGAAAGTTCAATATGGTACCTCATGGCAAAGAAGTCTGAGGATCTGAAAAAAGAATTGTTCATGCGCTGATTGGTGGTCTAGTAGCACCTCTCTATAGTACAGTGTGGTACCGCATGATCTGTACTGCTTATTTATAGGTGACAGGAGGAACAACAACTACTTTGGGCGCTAGGTGGGGCCATGTTTTCTTTATTTCTGGTACATGACGCAAAGAAGCCTCAAAAGAGTAATTGATTTCCAGCTTCCAGCAGCTCTTTCTGATGTTATATGTAAGGACTTTCTTTTATCTGTATTATTTGCTTAATTTTCTTTAATCTTCATCCTGCATTATGCTTGGTGACATTTTGGGGCTTCAGAACCAATGATCAGTTTTGCATGAGTTGTAGTTCCAGAATAGGTTGGTAGTCCTTGAGCCAATTAATATATTGAGGATTCTCCTGGACTTTGCTGTTGTCGTTTGGTAGCCATACAGATTAGGTGAGCTTTACAAAGCCCTAGAAACTGGCTACCTCTCAACCAAGCATCAGTGTCTGGGGATCAAAGATATAATTCTTAGCAATTGATGAGACTTCAAACGAGTATTGGCTATCAACCAAATGGTTTGCACTTGAGATAGGTAACTCTTGTGATTTGGTTACTTCATGGTCTTCCTTGAGATTTTTATTTAAGCATCATTTTTACAATTTTGATTGTACTGGATTTTTTAGCCCCATTTTTTCCTTACATAGTGAGGTCTTGTGCTGTTCATGTGGCTTCTTTCATATTTTTGGATATACGTTTAAAGAAAAAACAAATGTTCTTAGAACAAGAAAGGTTACTAACCGTATAGGCAACGAGCATCAGACTAAGGCTCAGTTTACATCATATTCTGGGTTTATGTTGCTGGTATCCCTTTGGTATACTCTGTGTGCAGTGGACAATAAAGCGTGGTCTACCATGCTTTGTCTTTAGCATGTAAAAGGTGTTCAAATGTGAAAAAGAGTAAATGTAGTTCAAAAGAGACCATGTTTGCCCTATAGGCCTCTAAGGAATCCTGTTGGACACTGGTAACATAGGCCCCATCTTGATTTGGGGCTAAGCTGACAGCATGCCCAGATAAATGGCTATTGACTTTAAAAGTACATCATTCAGACAGCTTGATCATCTTAGCTTCCCCAAAATAGGAGCTTCCATAGAAAACAATAGAACCCAGAAAAGAAGGTACCAGTGGCACATTTGTCAGAATATTTGCCACAAAACGGGTTGGATTTGCTGTGGCAAGCGAACCCCCACGTCGCTAACCAACCTATAATCCTACAATATTAAACTACAAAAAGACAAGAACACAGCAGGCAGCTGACTCAAATTGGGAGGGGGAATCATTCCTAGCTGAATTTTTATCTCCAATAATTTAATACATATATTTTATAATATTTTATCTTTCAAGATAGGTATCTAGAACTTTATTGAACTTGGTCAGTGAATCCACCATCACAACCTCTTGTGGAAGTGAGTTCCATTGATCATGGTTACAGTGTTAGGTGTATTTAAAGGGGTTTTTGCCCAAAGTAAAATTGAAGTGGGACAGTTTGAAATAATATCATAAATTTTCATCATTTAACCATTATTAAAAACTTCTGCCACCGTTTTTGTTTAGCTGCACCTTTAGTGAATTTATTGGTTTACAGTGTGTCTCAGGGGATACGACAGGTCTGTGAGCTCCTCAGTCCTGGTCAGGCATGCTCAGCATTCTCCTCTCCTCAAGGCAGCTACTGAGAGTTCAACCCCAGTTGCTGTCCCTCTACTCCCGTCTCTGTCCTCCTTAGTTAATAGTCAAACCAGTGCAAATAAAATAAAAAAAAATTAACAATAAAAATAAGGAAACCTCTATCAGGTCTGTGCATTGATAAGAGAAAAAAAATATCACTGGTTAAGTTACATGCGGGATTTGAACCAGGGTCCTTTGCTGTGTTCAAGCAAAATCTTACCTCTGAGTACAGTGTAGCTACTTACAATTTCATACCTAACAGACTTCTCTATTCACTGAGATCGAAAAGCCTTGGTGATGTCATTGCTGAGGTAAGGATATGCAATTCAAACAATCTCACACAACCCCTTGTGAGCACACAGAGGAGAGAACTGGATGCAGGAAGTATGAAATGAGTGTGGCAAAACCCTGTCAAGGATCAATACTGATCTATGTTGCTATCCGTCTATTGTTTAGTAAATGTATTAGATCGTCCCTAAATCATCTTTTTACCTGACAGCATAGCTTTGTGATAACCTGTCTGCCATCCATTTCTTTGGTTACATTGCTTGCACTTCTCTGTACCCGCCTTAGCTACGTCCTTTTACTCTGCTGGTGCCTAAATCTGTTTACAATATTCTATGGTGAATTGTTGAGAACTTTTTAAAAACCTCTACATATCTTCACTAATAAAACTTACTGCTTCCTTGCAGCACTGAGTTTCGATCCAACCAAGGACAACATCAACATGAAGTTTATTTCTTTCCTCCGGGCTGTTTGGTTTCCTCCCATACTCCTATGTTAATTGGCTTCTTTAAAAAATGACCCTGCTATGGAAATTAGAGTTTCACTGAGGAACAGGAATGATATAAAGGTTGGCAATCTGTGTGCAGTGACTTTGGAGTGCTATAGAAGCAAGTAGAAATAAATAATGTTGATCGTGTTCTCTAACCTTATGGCTACTATAGAGGTGCAGTAAATGATTAGCTGGAGGCAAGCAACTGGCAGTGGTGATTACATTTTATTCCATATACACTGTAAGGCTAGGATTTCACACATTTGAATCAACACAAAACTGAATGTATGCCGCCTCAGGCTGAAGTTCATTGTAAATACTATTGTAAGGCATTGATATGAGAGATACCTTCAGGAATGGCACTGCTCAATGTTGTGTTCTGCTAGATTCCCTGAGGCTCAACCTCCTGCTGGACAGCGGGGCCCTGGTATACAGATTCCTTGTGTGAACTTGTACATGTAAAAGGTGGAATGTGCTTCTTGCATTTAGAACATCAATTAAGCCGACCAATATTTATCACTGATCTGTCTCGTCAGCTCTGGTGTGGTTCCAAGAACTCTTGGGGATGAGTTTCTTCATTTTCCCTGTAGAGGAAGTAATTGTCACGATCACGCGCAGCAGGTTGTCAATGGCTAATCCCATACCTCCTCTACATCTGATAAAATCTACACAGTTGTGTACTACAGCAGGCCACAATAGGAGGATGTGATGTCAAAGTGACCTTCCACCTTCTAATACCATTTTGTTTTTTTAATCTAGATAGGTCCATATTTCTGTGCTGATGAATTTCCCTGCTCCACTGGGTGGTCGGGGTTCCCGGTGACCAGATGGAGCTTAGGGAATGTCTGTACAGTCAGTCCCGGGGACCTAGAGTATCCCCAAAGTTGTCTATATAATAAGTCCGCTGTCAGGGCACACTGTGTGCTGCCCTGACTGCAGCCTGTGTCATACTGATGCAGAAGGTAATGTATTAGCTTATTCATGTATGCTAATACATTACCAAGTGTAAAAAAGTGTTAAATAATTATCCCTTAATGGGATAAAAAAAAAGTAAAAATAAACCATAAAAATAGTAGAAAATAGTAGAAACAATAAATAAAATAAATAAAAATGTAATAAAAAATATATTTTTCATGCATTAAAAAAAGTATCTACACGACAGTTATAACCTGTAGAATAATTCTAACAGGTTATTTAGCGTGAAATGTAAATGGTGCAAAAAAAACCAAATGCAGAAATACACTCTTTTTATGTTCACGTTGCAAAAAAAAATGTTAAAAAATTCTGCAGTAATTTATTTGTAAACTTTAAAAAATGACTTCCCCCACATAAAACAAGTCCTCATACAACTGTGTCACTTGAAACGCAGGGAGGCAAAAACTGAAAAAGGTAGATGGCCATTGAGGCCTTTTCATGCCTGGTGCTTGCGGGGGTTAAAGCTTGATAATTTTGGAGGGAGCTGGGGCAGCATGCCCATTGTATAAAAGCCAGCTACTTTTCTCAACAAGACAAATTTGGTGAGTGGTGATAAACGCTTCAACATTTTGCAAGTAGGTTGTGAGACTTTTTTTTTTCTTTACAAAACTGACATAAATCACTTGCTGTGTATCAATCTCTGCTACTCTTTCTGTATAAGATGTTTTCCAGGACACCTTATGTATGTTCCAAAGTCTTTTTTATGCTATTTTCAGGGCAAATTATCCCAGAAAAAAGCATCAGAGACCACTGTAAAATGTCTCCCATTGAATCCTAGGTAAAATCAGCGCTGTCCTTCATAGCACGTAATTCCCAATGAAGAAACAACACCGTGTGGCAAAAAATGCCATGTGAAATCACCCTCATCGTATTGCACTGTAATATGCCCGAAATGCGCTCCGCAATTGCGGTAATTCATGGCTCTCATGGAGAGCTATGAATTACACCCACCTTCCCCGGCGTACAATATGCAGATATTGTACGCCTGGAGCAAGCGTGGACTTGTTCATTCTTCCCTGGCCGTTATGGCGGTGGTAATGTAGGTGAATGGGAGCCACCCACGCTTTAGAAGTACTTCTAAAATACCCGGCGTATTTCGGCATGTACAGTACTCGCCGCAATCCACTGTGTGAACATACCCTATAGGTCCAACAACTGTCATTAGTAAGCGCCATTTAGATACATGTGATAAAGCATAAAGAACCTAGACCTTTGTAAGAAATGTTTTCATAGTATCTTACATTTTGTGTGTTAAAAATAAAAAACTATGGGCACATGTATGAAAACTGTCTAGGTCTAAACTCTTTGTTGCCCACAGCAACCAATCAGAGCGCCCATCTCATGTTTCCAGAGCACCATATAAAATGAAAGAGGCGCTCTGATTGGTTGCTATGGTCAACAAAGTGCGTTTTAGACCTTGACAGTTTTCATACATGTGGCCCTATATGTTACTCAACATGATAAAGTGAATGAGATCAAGTGTATTTTTCTGTAGCTGTAATGCTTCAGATAACCACAAGAGGGGGATATACATGATTTTCTTCATTTTCAACCTTCCTTCTTTTAATCATCAATTCTAATGTTCCCCTAATTCTAGAGCTTACCTCCTTTTTCACACACATTATTTTTAAAACTTTCTTAAACTCTTCTAAGAAACATTTCAAGTTTTTCATAGCCTTTTTTGACAAGTGTTTTGAGCAGCGTTTTTATTTTCTAACATGAGCAGACCTAGTGATCTTATGCTGTAAATGATAGCATCAATACTAGGCAGTGTTTTTTGCGGATACCCAATTTCAAGTTCCCATACTCCCTGTGAAATTGCAGTTGAATTGGGCTCTAGTGGGTAATGTTCATGTAGGGACTCGCCCGTCTGGGAAAACCCCGACGTTTTGGGGGGTAGCTTAATACATCTTGTCAAAAACTGTTTAAATAAGAGTCCAGTTTTTCATATTTTCTAGCAGTAATTCATTTTCCAAATAATCCCATATCCTTTATGTCTCATTTAGTTTTAGTGTGCCACTGTTATTTGTATTAGATGTCTGCAGCAGTCACGGCATCATGTCATTGCTGCAGGAAAATAAAGAAAGACCACCAGAACACTGGCACTGGAGCATAGCAGGGGAGTTATGGTTGTTTTGCTTTGTTTTTTATTTCGTAGCATTTAATTTTTTTTATTTAAAAATATTTTTATGAAAAGTTTTTATCAGATACTTAATAGTAAATGATAGCATGAACGGAGCAGTGTGAGACAAAGACAGTGAGGACTCAGGAATGAAAAAAAAGAATGTAAAGTGGAAGAAGAAAACAAAATATGGATGAATATGCAGGGGAGCATTAAAGGGGTTATCTCACTACAAGGATTGCTTGTTATGTGAAAGATCTCGCAAAAACAAGTCACTTTGCAATATGTGTCCATTAACAGTGTCCTACCTATTCAGAGATATCCCTTTTTGTATGGGCTGCATCAGCTCCTCAGGTCGCTATAGTACAGATCTGTTTGATCTATCCCGATAGGCTGCCAGCACTGGTTGCTATACTAAGACCCGGCTTTCTACGCAGCCTAGTGGAAGCCAGTAAAAAACGCCCCTGAATTCAAAGTGAAACCAAGAAAACAGGACTGAGGTTTAATAATCAATGTAGGGAAAACCCTTTAACCTCGCTGGATGGCAGATTTTTAAAGTAAAAGCCAGGAAAAAAGAAAATGTCAGGATTTGAAAATTACAAAAAAATTTTTGGTTTCATAATCTATATAAAAGGGGGAAAGAAAAGGAACCCCCAAAAACATATAATTGGGGGGGGACGAATAAAATAAAAATAAAAGAGAGGTAATAAAAAGAAAGGAGACTAAATGAGATAAAAAGGGGAAAAGATTCATAGAGTTGTGCGCTGATCTTAGAAGGTTTAAGTATGTGAAAAGAACCTGCAACTGAACAAATCAAGGTGAGATGATGGAGTTATCATCTTCTAAATGCCAGGAAGCGGGTGCAGTAACACCATGTAGTAGTGAATTTTTCAGTTGTGTGATGTTAGAAGGCAGTAAGATCCCTTATAAACAGAATCTCATTAACCTTAGCAAGCCACAAATGCAAGAAGTGGACTCCCAATTCCTCCACAGCGGTGTAATGCAAGCACATGCATCAGTGATGAAGTGTGGAACAATGGAGTGGTGGAGAGCAAGGAAGGGGGGGAAATGGGTTTTTGGGGGATTCACCAGGCTTCCCAAATGGACATGCATGTAAAATGTGACTGGTTTTCAAACTGCATTGTGAACAGAGTATGGAAATGGAGGGACACATCTCATGAAGTCCGGGAGGCTGTACTGTACCAGCAGGACAACAACTTGTAGTCTGTATCCTGATCATCTGTGGAAAAAGATTTATGAGAAGAAAGAAAGAGACAGTCACAATGGTAATGAGATCCCCAAAAACAGCCCCCACTGGCAAAAGAAATAAGAGAGGGTGCCCATGGAGGGAGATAAAAAAACCAAAAAATAGAGTTTGAAAGAGGTGTGTAAATATTTCAACCAGGGGGGTTTCTAGGGTCCTAAAACATCCGGGGGGCGGGCCCTTTGTGTTTTTTCCCGGGCCCATTGGAATGTGGATGTTTTTTTAAGAGAAAAAAACCTTCTTTCCCGTCAAATTTTTTGCACATCCCCCAAGTCCCCCCATCTCCCCAGCAGTTTATTTTTCATTTAAAAAACACCAAAGACAAAATTTTTCCCTTTTTTTAAACTTCTCACCTTCATAAGACAATCCCCCCAAACAGTCCCAAATAATTCCCCCGATACAAAAAAGCAAATCTACCAGACAAAATGGGTTGTTACTAAAAAAACCCCCCTACAAAAAACCCAAAACCCCCAAAATATTATATTAAGGGTCAAATAATCCTGCCAACCCTGAACCCAACGCGACCCCCCCAAAAGTGGGCTACCAGCTTTTACCAAGGCCTTCCCCCCCGTTTAAAATTAAAACCCAAAACCGGGCCCATAACCCCCGGGGCCAAATAGTGGAAAATACTAGTTTTTATGTTGATCTGCAGACATATAAGGGGATTTCTGCTTTTTAAATTTTGTAAAATCACAGGGGAACCCTTTTTTGATTTAGCGTCGTTCACCTTTTCCCTTTTCCCCTCCCTCCGGTTTTACACCTTTATGGGTGATTTTCTCCCGGCCAAAAACCGTCCCCGGGTTTTTTTCACAAATATTTTTTAGAATCCCACATTTCCGCAACTCCTTTTTTTTAGGGGATAGCGGGCCCCCCCCAGTTTGGTTATAGGGGGGACTGAAGAAAATATATGGGGCCAAGGGCCGGAATGGGGCCCAGGGAGGTTTTATGGGGCCACAGGCAGGGATTTTGGGGGCCCACTTTTTGGGTTCAAGGGAAAAATAAGGGGGGCTGAGGCAGAAATAAGGGGCCAAGGCAGGTTTAAAAGGGGGGGAATGGGGAGGGTTTTAGGGGGGGGCAAAAGGGGCAGGTATAGGGGGGGGGCAGGCGGGATAAGGGGGGGCCCCAGGAAAGGGGGGGGGAAAAAATTTATATAGGTTCACTTTGGGGGCATATATGGGGGCCCCAAAAGGGATATAAGGGGGCAATGGGGGCAGTATTTTAGGGGCCAAAAAAGGGGAGGTTATATGGGGCCAAAAAGGGAGTGAATTGGGGGCACAGGGGAGGTTTTGGGGCCACAGGCAGGGGATAAAAGGGTCATTGAGGCAGTTTTATGGGGGCAATGAGGCGATATGGGGGGCCCAAAAGGGAGGTATATAAGGGGACTGAGGCAGTTAAAATGGGGGAAAAGAGGCAGTATTTTGGGGGCCCCCGGGGAGGTATATGGGGGACAGGCAGGGAAATGGGGGGAAAAAGGGGGTATATAAGGGGCAACAGGCAGGTATTTTACGGGCCCAGGCCCTCAAAGGGGGCCACAAGGAGGGGATAAAAGGGGGGAAGGCAGTAAAAGGGGGGGCGGCATATAAAGGGGGGCCCCAAAGGGATTTTAAAAAAGGGGACAGGCAGCATATGGGGGCCCCAAAAGGGAGGCATTATAGGGGGACGGCAGTATTTAGGGGGCCCCAGGCAGGGATTTGGGGGTCACAGGAAAAGGGTATGGGGGCCCCAGAAAGGGAAAATGGGGGGCACAGGCAGGCATTATAGGGGGACAGGCAGGGATATGGGGGGCCCCCGGCGGCATTATAGGGGCCCCAGGCAGGGGTTTGGGGGCCCCAGGGGAGGGGATTAAAAGGGGGACAGGCAGTATATAAGGGGGACTAGGCAGGTAAAAAATATAAAAATAACAACATTTAAAACCCCTTCTTCCCCCGGGGCCCGCCCCCATCCTCCCAGCTCTGGGCGCACGGCTTAAAGGGGGGGCTGGCGCCCGAGGACAGGAGGGGTCGGATGGGCGTGATTTCATCGCGACCTTCCGGTGAGGCGCCGGGGTGGGGGCGGGTCCTCACGCTGGAGGACCCGGCAGCCTCGCGGTGTAGGACCTTTCGGGTCCGACACTTTTTCCCGCGGGGGGAGGGACGCTCGCTCTTTGCCCCGCAGGAAGGCCCCCAGCGTGTGTGCGTCCCGCGGGCGCAAATGCAGCTGAAAGGGCCAGTCGGTGGGCCCCCGGGCCCCCGCAGAGGCCCGGAGCCGGGGACTCGGGGCCCCAGGGGGTTTTTTTTCGGGGCCCGAGCCCCAATTTAAAAATAGGGGGGCCCCATTTCCCGTGGAAAACAGGGGTTTGGGGGTACCCGGGATGGGTTTTTGGGGTACTGTTGAAAAAAAGGAGAGGGCTGTAAGGGTTTTGTTCAACACAAAGTATTTAACCAGGGGGATTTGGCGTGTAAAAATTTTGCAGCAATTTGGCCCGAAGTACGGCCCCGCAAGTACAGTAAAACATAGCACCCCATTTAGGGGTATCATAAAATGGGCGTATTCTCTGGCGCCAAATCGCCCCCAAAAATGTGAAATGTCAGCTTAAAAAAAAAGTAATAGGAAAGGGTAAACCCAAATACAGTTGGAAAATACGCATGGGCCCGCGCAAATCTTTCAACAGCAGGGGGTAGTGGCCCGCGCCCCTACTTTATATACTTTCAAAAAGGGTAGGCCAGCACTTCTTTTAAAAAGGGTCCCATTTCCCTTTTAACCATTTACTTCTTTCTCCCCGGCGTTTATTTCAGGGGAATAAAAACAGGTTATCATTTTAAATCAGTGAGTGCTATGATTTTGCTGTATTTGCAGAGCATACGGGAGAATTGCAGCACAATTATGTGCCAAAGTACGCCCTTCAAATAC
The DNA here is from genome assembly GCA_025379985.1 of Phyllomedusa bahiana. Classification (NCBI taxonomy): domain Eukaryota; kingdom Metazoa; phylum Chordata; class Amphibia; order Anura; family Hylidae; genus Phyllomedusa; species Phyllomedusa bahiana. The sequence goes on from JAODAL010003198.1 coordinate 52,042, forward strand.
ACCGTGTGAACATACCCCTTTGGTTGTAGCCTAAATGTCTACACTTTGTAGAGGGAACCAATGAGTCATACATAGTCCACCGCAAGAGGCAGGGGGTAGGCCCTTCTAGCGGGGAAAATATAAGGGTGCACAATGAAGGGGTTAGGGTGTGCTACCTACCAAAAGAGATTATTTACCTAATGGGGACCATCCCGCCTGCCAAATACGACCGTCTCTAACCTTCCCTTTTTTTTCTAACTCCTGGAAAAGCTTGGTCTCTCTCGCCTAATCCGCTACTCTCTGCTAACTCTCTTCTTGACCCTCTTAAAACAGGTTTCCGCCCCTACACTCCACAGAAACGCTCTATTAAAGTTTAAGACCCCCACCCCGCTTAAACTAGGGCAAATACCGGTTGGTTTTCGGATCTCTCTGGGGCATTTGACACTGTTGATTTACCATCTTCTCCTCAGCAGCTCCACCATTTGGAAGCATCTCCCTTTGGTTCTCTTCCTCCCTCTCCCCGCCTTTTTTAGTGTCTCATTTGCAGGTTCTACTTCCTCTCCTCTCCCTCTTTTGCCTTGGGGTCCCCCGGGTCGTTCTTTGGGCCATCCTCTTTCAATCTATACAGCCCCCCTTGGGCCAAACCATCAGTAATTTGGTTCAGTTAAAAATTTTAGCTGAAGACCTCAATTATACACCTTTTCCCGGAACCCCCCTCCTGCCCCTACAAAACACCAGTGATTGTCTGTCCGCTTCTCTGAATATGTCTTTTCTCTATCTCCAACAAACCCACCAAAACCGAACTTTTTTGTTTTTTTTCCCCCATCCCCTAACCAACCCCCCCTCTGCTTTTCTCTCTCAGTGTGTGGATATCATAATTTCCCGGCAGCAGGCCCCCTGTCTTTGGGGGTTTTTTTCCCAGGGCTCTGATCTGACCTCACCCCCTATATCCCAAACCCTTGCCCGCTCTGTCACTTTTTACCTCAAGAACATCTCCAGAATCCGTCCTTTCTCACTTGGAAAAAAAAATAAAAACCCATTGTTTTCTCTTATTCATTCTCTCGACTACTGCAACTCCTTGCTTATCGGTCTCCCTCCCTTAAAAATCTCCCCTCTCCAATCTACCTGAATGCAGCCCCGGCTTGTCTTTCTTCCAACCCCTATATGATGGGCCCCCTTAAAACCCGGTCACTGCTGCATGGTTCCCCTCCGTACAGAATACGCATAAAACCATACTTTAAACCCTAAAAACTCTCCACATGCTGCCCCCCATACACTCCCCCTCATCCGTCTCCACCCTGCCCCCCTCTCTCCCTCAGCTACGGACACAAACACCAAAATACAATCTCCGAAACCCCCCATCCCGTCTTAAGATTTTTCAGTGCTGCACCCATTCTTGGAACATCCTACCAAAAGTACCTCGGCACAAACCCAGCCTTCTAGTTTTTAAAAAAAGGGGTTGAAAATACATCTTCTTAGGCAGGCCCACCATGACCCTAATGTAGCCCCCACCTTTTTTATCACACACATTTTGCACTTCCCCTAATAGGGGGACTCAAGGACTTATCTGTAATGAGTACAGTCATGGTGGAGTTTACCCAAATTTTTTTTAAACCCTTCCCATATTTTAAAAAATGGGGCCCCCCTTTAAATTTAGACTTCTCCCCTTTGTTTCCCCCCCGGCACCCCCTTAGATTGTAAGCTCTTGGAGCAGGCCCTCACACCCTTGTGTCTCAACTGAAGTAGCTTTCAACTTTTAATGTCTGTCTTTTGTCTGTAATTATACCCTCTACATTGTAAAGTGCTGCGAAATTTGTTGGCGCTATATAAATAAAGATTATTATTATTATTATTATAATGGGGTGTACTACCTACTCACCTACTAAATGAGAGCTTTCGACCTACCAAATGGGTACAAGGGATACTACTGCTGAGTCAGGGACACAACAGGGTAACAAACTTAATGAGGGGAATGTATGAAAACTTTTTTTGTTGCCCATAGCAAACAATCAAAACTCCCCTTTCATTCTTTTAGAGCACTATATGGAATGAAAGAGGAGCTCTGATTGGTGCTATGGACAACAAAGACAGTCTTACACCTAGACAGTTTTCATACATGAGGCCCAATGTTAGTAGTGAGTTTTATATTTCTCTTCCAGCTTCCAGGTAACAGAAGGCTGTAGTTTTTTTTAGCTCCCACCCGAAAAAAATATATAGAAAAACAAAAACCTGGTAAATCACTAATAAAAAATGCTGCTAAAAACACTGTATGAAAAATGTCTAGGTCTAAAATTCCCTTGTTGCCATAGCAACCAATCACAGTGTCCCTTTCATTCTTCCAGAGCACTATATGAAATGAAAGGGGCGCTCTGATTGGTTGCTATGGACACCAAAGTGAATTTTAGAACAAGACAGTTTTCATGCATGTGGCCCACTTGGTTTCTCCAAAAATGCTCTGCATGACACAAGCCTGGAGTGGTTTAAAACATAGAACTCTTTGGAGTAAACGTCGCTGCACATTTTGATGCACTTCTTTGAGTCAAAGTGAAAAGTAGATCCAGCAAGAATAAGTGCAAGTCCATCACTTATATTTCCCATTGCTTATGAATCCACTGTATAAAAAGTGCCATTTGGGAGTGACAGTTTTACCAAAAATGCTTGCTTCAAGTGTTTTTCTCCCATTGACCTTCATTGTTATATTTCCTGCTTCAAAATGCACAAGTAATTGTTTTTTTCTTGTGCCGTCTCTTCTCAATACAAATCATGTGATTAAAAGAGGAACAGAAAAAAAGATAGACAAATCCAGAAATCTGAAAAAATAATCAAACAGCATGAGCCAATATACGGTAATACATTTGGCACACCCTTACTTTGCCTATTTAAGTTTACAGTATCTGAGTTTTAGATAGGAATAGTTGTAATGCCCCTGTGTTTAGCTATGTTTTTTGTAGCATTTTTTTATGCCAACCTTTAGAGGCTAAGGGGATGTTTACATGGCTTATTTCAGGAGGTATTCAATTGCGCTGCAATGCGCCCCAAAATACGTCCTGTAATTAAGGTAATCCTAGCTCTCATAGAGAGCTATGATTACCTGCCATCTTCCCCATCGCTGGAGGAAAGAAGTTTCATGTCACTTCTTTCCGGTGTATAGGCGGAAGGGATAATGAAAGTGAATGGGGACGGCCCCTCCTTTCGCTATAGAAGAAAGCGCTGATCAGTGCATTTTTCTAAACACACGGCGTCTTGCAGCGCACACAGATATGACACCGTGTGAACATACCCTAAAAATGTGGCGGTCAGATGTTAAATTAAAGTCTATAGTGAAGTATGAAATGTACTGCATGCAAGGAGTTTAATTTATGGTTGCCACTAGGATTTTTTTGTTGATTTCTTTGCTCTTATAGACCTCAATATTTTTGTTTTATCCTGTGTTTAAAAATGCATTCAACAAATGTGGTATTCCTGCCCCTGTGAACTAGTAGGACAGGTGGAACTTTTAATGTCCATTCTGGATATTCAATGTATTTTTCATTTATTGCACCAGACAGCATGGTTATGACAAACCTACTATCCTTCAGGAAGCAGATGTCCTGGAGTCAGATATTACATTCTTTCAGAAGAAGGTACCCAGGTATAGGTTCCAGAATATGTTCTCCTATGCTGGCAGGGGGATAAACATAGGTCTCAGATTCTTCAACTGATTCATTCAGAAGAGAAGGTTTGGCATGGAGACTACCAGGTCAGTGACAGCCATTGTGGAGCCAGGAAACTTAGAGCCACTTTAGACATGAAGAACATGTATATTAACCAACTTGACCTGTGTTGCAAAAGGTTTCCAAGAAATGCAGTGCAATTTTCAGGTATTTAAATAAAGGTCATCAGCCCCCATACCTCTGCATACGTGGCCTCAGCGGCGGTGGCGACTCTGAGAACTCATGGCATATCCGTCATCTGTTGCTTGGATGATGGCTTATAAAACAAGCTTTGGAGGCATTTCTTCTATACTATCTTTTTTAAACTTAAACCATAAGTTTGGCAAAATCTTGGAGCAAATTTAGCTAGCTAGCAACTTCAGTGAACTTTCTGGGGTTCACCACAGATTACTAGGAGATGTCCTTCTCCTTTACCTCCAGCACAGAGAGTAATGCCATGAAGTTTCTGTCAATACCACAACAGACATCTATCAGAATGTTTTTAAGAGCACTGGGCCTGACATCAGTGGCTGCACAGGCAGTTCCATGGGCCGTGTGACATTTACAGCAGAGTGTGGTCTTAAGCTGGTAGAGCTGCAACCTAAACAGGTTGGACATGTAGTGCCCACTATCAACAAGAACCCATCATTCCCTCAGATGGCTGGATCTCTTGGACAGAAAGTCCTTGGTTCGGACTTGCTAGAACCCTGTTGATGACAGATGCCTCCTAGTTTGGTTGGCAGCTCACCTGAATGAAATCCGAGTGCAGGGCAACTGGAGGTTCACACGAGAGGCTCAGGTCAACGAATATGAAGGAGCTTAGGGCTATTTATTTAACCTTCCAACACTTTCACCACAGCTCAGAGGGAAGGCCAAACAAAAAAAGGATAACTGCAGTCCTGTACATCGATAAGCAGGGAAGCACTTGATCTTTACCTCCTTCTGAGCAAAGTTAAAATTATCACAGAATAGGCAGAAAATAGTCTCATACATTTGTCAGTAGTCCACATACGTGGCTCTCTCAACATAGTGGCGAAACTAATGAGCCAGAGTCAGACTGTGCCAATGGAGTGGTCCGTTAAGCGGAAAATCTTCCATCAGATCACTCAGAGATGGAACGTGCCAAACATAGATCTCATGGCGCTGAGGTTCAGTGCCAAGGTTAAGATGTTCTGTTCTCTGTTTACTCAGACAGTATCTTGGCAATTGTTGGACTGTTCATACCTCGGTTGTTCAGGGTGGCCTACATATTTCCTCCAGTATTCATGATACCAGGCCATGGTAATAGCCATCTTACCATTCTGGCCAGAGAAGGGCAAGGTTCTCCCAGCTCATGATATGAATCGTGATCAATATTGGAGACTTTCATCACCAGTGCAGAACCTGGTGTCTCAGGGCTTGCAGCTCTATCAAGATCTTAAGAGATTCATCCTGAAAGCCTGGAGGTTGACCAGTCTCTACTATGATTTAGAGGACTTTGTAACACAGCCTTAAGAACATTGTCACACTCAAGGTCAAGGTCCATGGAAAAAGCATATACAAGGACCAGAAAGATCTTCTTGGCCTGGTGCCAGGACAACGAGGTTGATGGAAGAGACCCTCCATGCAGTAAAGTGTTGTAGTTCCTACAGGATGGTTTAGACAAAGAGGTTAGCACACCCACCCTGAAGGCTCAGGTTCCTGCTATGTCCAAAGATCTAGGGCAACCTTATCCTAAGAGCCTCTAGTTAAGAGATTCAGCAAGGGCTCCATCATGTAAATCCCTCTGTTTTCAAGCAAATCCCCCTCAGTGGGATATTCCTGCAGTCCTTAGAGAAATGGACGAACCTCCCTTTAGCTCACAAGGAGTGAGTGGGTCCTCAGATTCCTGTCTCTTAAAGTCAACTTCCTAACACGGGGTGGTACTACCAGGAAGCGCTATCAAACTCACTGGGGTCACTTGCAGTGTAGGACAAGAGAGGGATCAGTCTCTCTCCCCGTGAAACCATTATCGGACCGTGAAATCCCATGGGGCTGCACTGAACAAACAAATCCTTAAAACCCTAGACTTTGACTCGCTTGCCCAAAAAGGTTAATACTGGCTATCCGGTAGGACAAACAGGCAACTATCCTCAGCGTCGTTTTTAATTTTAAAGTTGATGTTGATATGTCGCAAGCGGCGGCCAATTAGTTCACAGGCCCCGGATAACGGTTATGTTATGTCACAAGTTACGTATCTATCTCTGTACCCACCTCAATGCTGTCCTTGGGCAAACCTGAGGCATTTGGCTGATACCCCGGAAATATCTGAACTCTTTGGGTTCTGAACCGCTCTGCCCGAGCCTCTTGCCCTCACTCTAGGTAGTGATGTTATTTGTTATTTGCCTTGTCGAAGGACAGTCTCACTTTCAATGACTGTAATGTCATGTTCTGTCTACAACATTGTATGCTTTATGATTAAAACCCAATAAAACTTGTTTATAAAAAAAAAATAAAAAAAAAAGTCAACTTCCTACTTGCCACCACCGTAGCCAGGAGAGTGTCAGGCCTTGTCTGCAGCTCGCCCATAGTATAATCTTTCTGCTGAGCATAGTGTTACTGTAATTACCTACCTTCACTCCCTAAGTTCCCACCTTTAAGAATATCAATACAAGTGGTTTCCCTTCTTATGTTTCACTTTAAAAACCCTTTTCGAAGAGGGGGTTTAAAGTTAAAATTCTGGATGTATCATTTGGTCAAAGATTTTTGGAATAGGGGTTTGGGGTTTTTGGGAAAAGGGAAAAATAATTTTCTATTTTTCTGGGTGGGAAATTAAGGGAGAGTAGGGCTGGGGGGATGGCCCAAAGGAGAAATCCTAGACAGTCAAAAAATGTTGACCCTTATGTTCTTTTAAACCCCTTTGAAACCAAGGTGCTTTTTCCCAATCCCTAAACAGAAAAAAATGTCTGAATTTTTAAATTTTAAGATTATGGGCACCCTTCGTGGATTTCACACTTTATCAACCGGCACACTAAATTTTTGAATTTCGGGAATGGTTTGCTTTGGGCGCTTTTTCCCTGAAATGTGGATTTCCAAGGGAAGGCCCTTTCCTTTTTGGGGGGGTAACTTCTCGGTTAATTTCCCATTTTTTTGTTTGGGGTTTTAGAAACATAATGGAACATTGATTTTTTCAACAGGGATCTTTTTTTCCCTTTTAGTGAAACAATTTGGGGTAAAGTATTAGTTTTGGAAATAAATTGCTTTATCATTTTAACCCCAAAAGAGGGGGTTCCCCTTTGTCTTTATGGGGGTTTTTAAGGGTTTAAATTTAAATTTCCCTTTTAAAAATTTTCTATTTGGTTTTACTATTTTAAAAGGGGGCGGGGAATACCCTTATTTGTTGTGCAACGGGTTTGAACAAAGGGGGAAAAACAAGAAAAAGGGTAACCCAATGTTTTTTTATTTTATTGAGTATATAATTGTGCTGCCACCCAGTGCCTTCAAGAGGCTATAGCAGTAATGTTTCCATAAGGGTGAAATATACCCCCTTTATGTGTTTGTTTTGGGATTTAAAATGGGGCTCATTCATACTCTTTTATTTCAGATTTGTACTTACTAAATTTTTTTACATTGAAAGAACTTTGCCAATATATTTAAAATTTTTTTTTATGCGATGGAATTTTTTTTTTAAATAATACCCAGGTTAAAACGTTTTTTTGCTTTTTAAATTTTCCCAAAGAGGGTCAATGGTTTGGGGTTTTGGCTTGTTTTTTTTCTAAATAGTCACAGTCTTTTTATTTTTTTCGCTTTTATTTTTAGTGTTCAAAAATTAAAAATCAGAAATTTTGTTAAATTCTTTTTTAGACGAACAAAAAAGGGGTTTAAAGTAAACCCAAAAAAAATCCCAAACAATGATCAAAAAAGATTATATTTTTTTTAAACCTTTTCATGTTTGACCCATTTTTTCTTATAGAAGGGTACCCAGTATAAAAACCTCATTCACAATTCTGTATACAAATTATGGATAAAAATATAGATGCTTTAATTTACAGAAATTTTTTTTTAAAATTTTGTTCTATTTTTGGTACGGAAATTTTCATTTTTTTTCATTTTTTTACCCGTTTTCATATGTATTTGTCTACTTTTTTGTAATTTTTTCTGTAATTTTAAATTTTTTGAGTTTTTTGTAAAAGTATGGAAAACATTTTGGAAAAAGGGGAAAATAGAAAAAATTTTGGGTTTTAATGAAAAACATTAAAATTAAAAACCCGGGTTGAATTCAATGTTAAAAATGGTACTAAAAAAGGGAATATGGAAAACAGGCTTATTAAAGGGAAAACCCCTCAAAAAACCTATTTTTTTAAAAAAAAGCAAAAAAAAATTTTGGGAAAATGTGAAAAAAAAACCTTTTTAAATGTATTGGGGAAGTTTCTTTTTAAAAAAAAAATCTACCTTTTAATGGTGTGAATGACCCCGGGAAGACAAAAAGCAAAAAACAAGGTAAATGTGGATTAAAGGGACTTAAATTCCCATAATAATATTAAGGTTATGGATCTTTGTTCGAAAAAAGCGGGTAAGGGGCCCTTTTCTTTACTGTTAGTTTGCATTCTGCTGTGTGAATTCTCTTTGTCTGACCTTGACTCATCTCCCGACCTTTTCACTTGTCTTCTGCCTGTTCCGATCTCTGGCCTGTCTAACTGAAACGGGAAAAGTTCCCCCGCTTGCCCTGAATTTCTGTTGTTTTATGCCCAAGCCTGTCTTAGTCTTTCTTTCTGGCCCGGGTTTTGGCATGTCAAACAGTCCCCACAAGTGACCAGTGGGGTTTTAGAAAAACCTGGGAAAATTTCTGCAGGAAACCCGACCCCTTTTTTGTCCCCAAGGGGGTTTAAAGGTAAAATCCTGTGAACTCCTTAGACTCTAATCCTCAGCATGGTGCTGACCCAGAGGTTCCACCCACTTGTCTCTGGTGAGCATTGCGGGGTTCCCCTAAAGGGCCCAAATTGATTACAATCCAGGCGGGATTTTGGTTAATGATCCCCAAAATGTTCTGATTAGACACTGGGGATTTTAAATTGTATAAAAAAACTGTTGCTTTTAAGCCTATCCTGTTGTCCATTCAAAAGGCTTTTAGGGGAAGAGAGCTGACGCTAAGCCCCTCTTTTGGATGAAACCCAAATTTCTTAAATTTTGCTTGTGACTCACAGAGTCTTTGGGAAAGAAAAAAGGGGTTTTTAAAGGGCCAACCCAAAGTGTTGCTCATCTGCAGACAGCTGTTTCGGGGTTTTTCCCCCTTCCTAGTGCAGAGCAGAGCTTAAATTTGCTGGCTGGGGGGAAGAGGCAATGAGTGGCTCAAAATCCAAAAGCAACCCCGTCCCGAGCTCAGCTTTCATTTTTCCCGGCACTTAGAAGGAAAAGTAGTCTGATTGGTTGTATGTTCAACAAAAGACGTTTACCCGCTAGCCAAATATTTATACTTTAAAGGGCCCCAGGGTTGCCAACCCAAAATTTGGGATAAAAGGGGCCCCCCCCATTCTGCCAGGGTTAAAAAAAAAGGGGTTAGAGGCTACTCCTTTAGTTTTGTACCTTGTGGGGAGACTGTTGACTTTCCAGACTTGTCCTTTTAAAGACTTGGGAAAAACATTTTGCCCAGGTTTTACAAACCTTGAAAAGGTAAGGGTTATTTTTGGGCTGGAAAAATGCAAAGGGTGGGAATTTTGACAAATTGGGGCCCCCCATTTACGTTGTTTTTGGGCAAGCTGTTTTAAAAAAGTTTTTTTGGGAGCAGTGAAAACATGCAAACGGATCAAAAAAGCCCCACAGGGCCATTAAATAATGAGGATTTTGGGAGTGTTTAGCCCCATGTATGAGAAAAAGCTAAATTTTTCTTGTTCCCAAAACCAAAAACAGGTGGGGGCCTTTATTACACATCCCTTTTTCTCTGTCTTTTACTATTTTTGGGCACTTAGCAGAAAAATTTGTTAAGGTCTTTTTCAGCCAAAAAACCCCCCTTGCCTTTGCAGTGCTGTCGTGAACAAGAAAACTTTTACTGCTTTTCGGCTTTGAAAATATAAGATTTTCTAGAAACCCAAAATTTTAAAAAAAATTTCAGTAAGGTTTTTCAATACTTTTTCCTGTGTCATTTCCCCTTATTACACAAAAACTTAATTTATAGACATCTTGGTTTTTATTTTTTTTGCCTGTGTGGATTGGGAAGGGGGCGTTTCCGAAATTGGTGAGAAATTAATCAAATTGCACCCATAGAAAATTTTTAATTTTGAAAAATTTGGTGGTGGTCTTTAAACTTCCTCTTCTGCGGTTGGCACCTGCAGCCCCAAACGTGGCTTCCCGCAATCACAGGTATTTCATGACATTAATTTTAATGTTATTTCATTTCCCAAAAGTGGTGATTGCAAGGGGGGTGGGGCCCCCCCAAAAGTTGTGAAGGGCATTGATTGGCTGCAGATGTTTATGGTTTTATTTAAAACAAAAAGGCATTTTTCAGTCAGATTTTTTTTCGCAGATTCAGGTTTTTAAAAAACCCTAAAAATCCAAAATGTGAAAACCCCTTCCCCTTGACAATTTTAAAATTAAAATCCCCACGATTCCGGGAACTTCTTTAGGTTGGGGTTTTTTAAAAGTTAGTTTTTACAAAAAAACTTAGAACATGTTCAATAATCCCCTTTTTTTCAAGTTTAAAAAAACGGGATTTCCCAAAAATTTTCCCTTTTTCGGATAAAAAGTTTTAAAAACCCCATAGATATTTAAATTGGGGGCTTGTTTTCTAAATTTTAAATCCCAATTATGAAAACTGAGTCAAAATACTTGTTAGGTGACGTCGATTTAAGATTCCAAATCCAGCAAGTATTTTGACATCTTTCGTGTGGATGTACCCTAAGTACATGGGGGATTTAGTTTTTTGGGAGCCAACGTTTAATTAAAGGGGCCATGGGACTAATCCACATGCAAAGCAATTCTGCAAACTGCCAATACATGGTGAAAGTCTACGGGTTTTCACCTTTGGAAATTTTGCTTTTGGATTCTGTAACAGATTCTTCTGACATAAAATTTTCTGTTTGGGGGCATACTCTTTACCCGCCATGCCTTGGGCCAAATTAGGCCAAGCGCAAATCCTGGTCCCTAAAGGTTTTTGGAAAAGGCTGTGCTTTTGGCCATGTTTTTTTGGGGTGTTCTGTGCTTTTTTTCTTGCACCCGTCTGAATATTTCAACCCATTAGGTTCTTTTCTTTTTGTGTTAAAAGGGTTTCTGCCACAAATGTCTGTTCCCCGCTCTTCTTTTTGGGGGAGTTTTTAAAGGTTAAGCCAGTGTGATTGACAACTGCCTTTGCGTATTATGTGTGGCTGGATGTCAGAGGACTGGTCCAATCACACTTTGGATCAGGACTCTCACATCCTACTTATATTTTAGTTGGGCCTTGGTTCTTTGCCTGTGATAGTTCATTTTGGCTTGAACTGGTGTGCTGTTTGCTTCTGTCTTGCTTGGTTCTTGATTCTTCTGTTTTTCTCCTGACCTTCCTTTTGCCTGACGATTCGACCTCCGGAGCCTGTGTTTGTTTGTCTTGTGCACTCTGTGTTGCACCTTAACTAAGTATGGATTGTCGCCGACCGCTTAGAGTCAGTCGACAAGTAGGCAGAGACAGCTTTGGGGGACTTAGCATTAGAGTGCACTGTCTATCTGTCCCTGTCTGTCCAGGTGTCTGATTTCTCACACACTGTCATTTATTCTGGCCTACAACACCAGAACTAAAAGTGAAATAGATATAGTGCCATAAGAAAGTGTCAACATGAACAGATGATTATTTATATAATCCACAATTGTGGGTATGGCTGCTTTATCTGATGCCTATACAATTATTATGTGTTTTATATAGTGGCCATACAAATCACTTTTTCAAATCACTAGTGGTGGTGATATGTGATCATGATCTTGCGGTATTATTCAATTACTATGTATTGATGATATGTGGTGGTATTAGTCAGTATGTAGTGGTGATATGGGTTCATGATGTGGTGGTATTATTCAGTCACTATGTTGTGGTGATATGCGGTAATAGTGTGGAGGTATTATTCAGTTACTATATAATGATGATATGTGGTGGTATTAGTCAGTATGTAGTGGTGATATGGGGTCATGATGTGGTGGTATTATTCAGTCACCGTGTGGTGGTATTATTCAGTCACTATGTTGTGGTGATATGCGGTAATAGTGTGGCGGTATTATTCAGTCACTAATGATGATATATGGTGGTATTATTCAGTCACTATGTGGTGGTGATATGTGGTCATGATGTTGCAGTAATATCAGTCTGTGTTTGGTCAGTAACAGTATGGTGATATTTGCTCCTTGTATAGCGGTATTATGTGGCCACTGTATGTCCAAGATATAGAGATACCATCCACAAAACATTGTCGTACAGCTATTTGTATGTATTTCTGTATATCCAATACATTACTTTATATAAATACATATTAATAGACCCAGTAATGCCGATGTTGTGTTGGCGCTGGTCTGCTGGAGGGGACTGGGTATGATTCTGTTAGGTGGGGCATAGTTAGAGACGTGTCCCAGTATGACCTCATGTGTTTGGGTGTGATCAGAAGTGTGACCTGTTGTGATGTCATTTGTTTGTGCGTGGTTAGAGGCATGGACTCATGTGTCCCTCTTTGCCATCTCTAAAAGTTGGGAGGTATGCTGTTCCTAGTTTCCATCCTGCTTTATAATACCCAAGAATACATGTTACATTGCTGCTAACATAATAACATCAAGTATGAAGATAGCAGCACAGGCTTCCCCTGTGTTCACATACTGGAAAATTAGATCCATCATGCTGCCTGTGAATACCCCAACTTCAGTCTCTCTCAGGGCCGTCTCTTCCATTGGGCAGGGTAGGCGGTTGCCCGGGGTCCCACCGACTCAGGGGGCCCTCTCGGGCAGCCGCCTACCCTGCCCAGTTCAGCGACAGCCAGGCCCCGGCCGACAGGCCCCCCTCGCCACACGGCTGGGTCACAGACCCAGTCATGCAGCCATCACGGCCGCTGCCTGCACCGCGTGGCGCAGGCAGCGGCCGAGGCAGAACAGCCTGTATCTTCTGTTCCCAGCCGTTCAGTCCCCTGGAGGCCGCGCAGCAGTCGCGCAATGTGATTAGGTCATTGCGCGCCTGCTCCGTGGCCTGTACTAGGCTGTGAGCGTGGCCGCTCCGGACGAGGAGAAGAGGAGGGAAAGAAGCACAACAGGTGAGTATTATTTTTATTTTTTTTTAAACTAATTACTGGACCTATTACCTAGCTACTCCCCTATTACCTGGCTACTGGCCCTATTACCTGGCTACTGGACCTATCACCTGGCTGCTGGCCCTATTACCTGGCTACTGGCCCTATTACCTGGCTACTGGCCCTATTACCTGGCTGCTGGCCCTACTACCTGTCTACTAGCCCTACTACCTGGCTGCTGGCCCTATTACCTGACTACTGGCCCTGTTACCTGACTACTGGCCCTATTACCTGACTACTGGCCCTATTACCTAGCTACTAGCCCTATTATCTCGCTACTGACCCTATTACCTAGCTACTGCCCCTATTACCTGGCTACTGGCCCTATTACCTGGCTACTGGCCCTATTACCTAGCTACTGGCCCTATTACCTATCTAATAACTGGCCCTATTACCTGGCTACTGGCCCTATTACCTGGCTACTGGCCCTATCACCTGTCTACTGACCCTATTACCTGGCTATTGGCACTATTACCTAATTACTGGCCCTATTACCTGTCTAATAACTGGCCCTATTACCTGTCTAATACCTGGCCCTATTACCTAATTACTGGCCCTATTACCTGTCTAATTACTGGCCCTATTGTCTGGTTAATTACTGGCCCTATTACCTGGCTAATAACTGGCCCTACCTGATACTTACTGTCCCTACCTGGCCAATTACTGGCCCTACCTGGCTAATTATTGGCCCTACCTAGCTAATTACTGGCACTAGCCCTACCTGATAATAACTAGCCCAACCTGGTTAATTACTGGCCCTGTCTGATAATTACTGGCCCTATCTATGAGGGGATAATACAGGGGCAACAATCTATGGGGGAGATATTACAGACGGGCCTACAATCTACAGGGGGCTATAAATCTACCTACCTAAAGGGGTAGCATATCTACCTACAGTGGGCCTGTAAACCTGCCTACTTAATGGTGGGCAACATTACTACCTATTTACTTAATGGGGGCACCCAAAACAGAGTTGGGAATCGGTAGTGAAGCGCTGATAAAGTGAGGATTCTAAGATGTTTGTGTGTTACATTCTCCAGGGATGAGTTGCGGCCGGGAGAAGTTATCATATCGGTCTGGACGGAAGCAGAGGAACAGGGAAAAAGAACGATTCAGAGAACGACTGATCAGATAGATCGTCTCCGGTGAGTCCCTGCATATCAAGGCTTATTTTGCTTCCATATTGGATCAGTGCTGTGGTCTCTGCCATGTAATGGTGACCTGAGCTGGTATATGTTGTAGGTCATAAGTTTTTTTAGCAATAATGTATATATATATTTCTCTGAGTAGTTTTTTTTTTGGGAGGGGGAGGGGGCCCAGTGCATAGCTCTGCCCAGGGGCCCAGAGTGCTGTTAAGACGGCCCTGGTCTCTCTTTCTAATAAGTCAGAGCTTTCTTTCTGAATTACATGAGAAATGCTCTTGTTTTCCTAATAACAAATATTTACAAAACTACTAATATTTTAGTCTGCTGTTACTTCATGGGATTTGTCTGGAGGTGATAAGTCCTTTTTAAGTGCCAGTTGCTGGAATATACAGGCATATAGTAATTCAACGTCACGTTTACCAACAGTTATCATTGTTTCATGTTATATTATTAGTAACTTCAAAAACTGTTTTCTTGTCCCAAGATGATCAGGACACTGCATGTGTGGGTCTACTAATTCACAAAGATGTTCATTCAAAGATGCGATCCCCACCTTGATAGGTCTTCTTAGTGGCAGAAACTGATCTTTGGACAGGACTAATAGATCTACTGTAGGAAAGAAATGTGGAATCCAGCACCAAGGACCTTGCTGTTCCAAAAGATAAAACATACATTCTTTATTTAAACATGGTAAAAACATGGCCAGTCCAATGCCACTATTTAAATAATGTATATTTTAACATTTGGAGCAGCAAGGTCTTTGGTGCTGAATTCCAAATCTGCATTCTTTTATGCACTTGGGAGCTGCTGTGAATCCCACCTGACTTCAATTTGGTGTACTGGAACTTTTGGATCCAGTAATTGAAATGGGATGATGAAAAATGCAATTGTAATAGTCCTGCACATGACACGAAAACAGTAGACAGTTTAATAGATGGGCAGGAAAATAAGGAAAATCACTCTATCAACTGCAAATCAATGTGGGTGGTTCATTCATTGTATACAATGTTCTTCCTGCCAGTAATGTAGAATGAGCAAGCCGCAAGTTGAAGAAGAGAATGAGTACATATGTGGAGCGGTAAATGGCTCCATAAATTTTAGGCACATCACATTTCAGGTCAGTTCATGAGGGGGATATATCAGGCTTGAAATGTTATGGCTTTAGAAATTTCAAGAAACAAGTTATAGGGAAGGCTATTAATCGTAAATTAATCGTAAATTAATCGTAAATTAAACCTGATTCTTTATTATTGATTTTATCATGCTGGGGTATTTTCATTGTAGGCAGTGTATGTAACTTGGTAGGCATTTAACACACAGTAGTTTAAAGGTGTTTCACAGAGCTATTCACATTGGCTATGATTAAAGGAGTATTCCTGTTTGATTGATTATCTTTAAACATGTAGGCAATGGTAAACAAAGACTATTACCAAATACATTACTGTTCTATGTTTGCTTCTCTTCAGAGTTACAAGCAGATATTATCTACTCTTTTTGTACACAAGCTTTCCCAGTTACTGGTCACCTCTCTCTGCTCTTAGTGATGTCACTTCCTGCTGTGTTGCTTATCTTGAAAGACAGGAGATTGTTTACATTTCTTACTGACAAGTTTTAACCTGTTAGAGCTCTGTAGTCTTGTGCACTGCTATTTACAAACCTCCATCACTCATGTCACCCTAACAGGCTCAGCTAGAAACAGAAGAGATCATGTGGCAATCACTTCTGTACAACCACCCACAGCCTAGCAAGGAAGTGCGAGTCTGCAGCTGTAAAAGAGAATGGTGAGACAACCCCTTTAAGGACCAAGCTGGGTCAGAAATGCATCAGCAATATTGAAATATTTGTTCTAAATGATCTGGACAGAAATGGACGTGGATGGTAAACAAGCCTTTTGAATGAAGAAATAATATTTTAATGAGAAGAAGGTGCCGGTCATTGTGTTGACAGAAATACAGCTTGCTGCTAATTTGGAGGACACGTAAACCTGGATGAATGAGCTAACCCTGGATGAATGAGCTGACTCAGATGTTAACCTTGGTGTGGCAAAATAACACCACTGGTTGACACCAAGCCCCAGTGCTAGTAATGGAGAGGCGTCTGTCAGAGACCTCTTTCACTAACACTGTAGAAATTAAAAAGTGATAAAAAACACTGAACAACACAAAAAAAAACACTTTATTTAAATAAACACTCCCCGACAACATGCCTTGTTGACCATTTTATTAAAGTAATGGATGCTGGTTCAATGTACTCAGAATCTGTTGTAGTACAGTGAATCCAACATAGTCCAAAGGGGAAACCTGTTGAAAAATGTGAACAATACAAAAACATGTGACAGCATAACAGTGTGAAATTCCATCCATTGCACCACTTGACTATCATGGTTGCTGTTAATCTTCTGGGGGGTGCAGGGGATGGAGTTTAGGTCGTACAATATGAGTTTGTGGGGTACAGGCTACAGCTGCAGCACAATCTCCAGGGGGTTGTTTCTCAACACTCCCCTCCCACCAGGATACTGTGCCTGTAAGGTGTAGCCCATGCTACCTCTTCTGTCCCTACCTTCCCACTGTGATATGCAGCCTACTGCCAACACAAAATACAACCCCCACCTATCAACCCATAACCTTCCACCCGACCTATCACCCCAGTGGGAGTATGTACAGAGATTGTGAATAGAGAGATAGGGAGGTGGTGGAAAATTGAGAATTCTAAGATGTTTGTGTGACAAATTCTGTAGGGATGAGTCGGGACTGGGAGAAGTCATCATGACAGTGTAGGCTGGATGAAGAAGAAAATAGAAAGAGAACGACTCATCAGAGAAGACCTTACCCGTGAGTCTCTCGATTTCAGGGGTTATTTTTCTTCTGTGTTGGATCGGTGCTGTAGTCACTGTCATGTGTTGCAACCTGAGCTGGTGTCTGACCATTCTGTGGTCTCTACATGGCAGTATTGTAGGTTATATTGGCACTTGTCTCTGATCGTTAAAGCAAGTGCACACATGTCCCTGACCCTGTGATTAGGGGTTTCTCTGCACCACTTTTACTTTGTTGCATGTGTTTATAGTGTTGTTTATGTTGGAAAGTGGCGAGGTGCGTGACCACGGGAAAATATGGAAGCGGATATTGTATGTGGGCTGGAGAGGGTTTTGTGTTAGGTCTGCTCAGGGCCGGGACGACGGTTAGGCAGAGGTAGGCGATCACCTAGGGCGCCTACCTCTGCCTGTCCCTAAGGGGCGCAGGCAGGGGCCCCGAACCTCCCGGGCTCCAGGCCGCTGCCGTGGGCCTGAAGCGCCGGCGGTCCCTGTATGTGCGTCCGCAGGACGCACATGCAGGTGCGGGCTTCTGCGGAGCAGAGAGTGAGCGCTCCCTGCTCCGCAGACAGTGTCGGACCCGCTCACCGGAGGATCGCTGGGGCCGACACAGCGGGGCCGCCAGGTCCTCATAGCGCTGAGGACCCGCCGCGGCCCCGTGCGCCTCAACCGGGCAGCGTCGCGATGAAGTAAGGTCATCGTGAACCTGCCTCTCCTCAGGCGCACAATGCGTCACAGGCTGTACGCCCGAGGAGCTGCCGGAGGAGCGCGCAGCTGGTAAAGAAGAGGAGCGCGCGGCCGGGAAGCAGGTAAGGTAAGTATTAATGTTGTTATTTTTACCTGAGAGTGCCGCTATATCTATATGCCTGCCTGAGCCCCTATATACCGCTCTGCCTGCCTGAGCCCCTATATTACTCCTGCCTGAGCCCCTATATAACCCTGCCTGAGCCCCTATATACCCCTGCCTGCCTGAGGCCCTATATATCCCTGCCTGAGCCCCTATATACCCCCCTGCCTGAGCCCCTATATACACCTGCCTGCCTGAGCCCCTATATACCCCTGCCTGCCTGAGCCCTTATATACCCCTGCCTGAGCCCCTATATACCCATATGCCTGAGCCCCTATATAACCCTGCCTGCCATAGCGCCTATATACCCCTGCCTGCCTGAGCCCCTATATCTATATGCCTACCTGAGCTCCTATATACCCCTGCCTGAGCCCCTATATCTATATGCCTGCCTGAGCCCCTATATCTATATGCCTGCCTGACCCCTAATACACCTGCCTGAGTCCCAATCTCTATATACCTGCCTGTGTGCCCCTGTATACCCCTGCCTGAGTGCCCCTATATTTATATACCTGCCTGTCTAAGGGGACATATAATACCTGCCCGACTGAGGATACATATATATATATATGTATATATATATATATATATATATATATAATATATAATATATATATATATATATATATATATATATATAAACAAGCCTGACTGAGAGGGAATATCTGTATACCTGCCTAACTGATGGGGACCTGTATAGCTTCCTATCTGAGGGGACGTATATACCTGTCTAACTGAGGGACCTTATATACCTATAATTAAGGAGTTACTGGAAATGTGAGGATTCGAAGATATTTGTGTCCAAATCTGCAGGGACGAGTATTGGCCGGGAGCAATCAGCATGAAGGTGTGGACCGGATGGAGAAGAAAGAGGGAAAGTGAACGACGCTGATCAGAAATGATGTCTCCGGTGAGTCACTAAATGTAACTGCGGTGTAATCACTTATATTTCTGCAGAGCGTCTATATACAACTAGTATCTACCCCTATATGGTCACTGTATGGCAGTGGTATATGTTTTCAGATCCTGTGCACAGCTGATAGTCACATGTAGGGGTCGTGTTGGGTCAGGGTCTGACAGGATTATTTGACCCTTAAGAAGTAATAGTTTTGGGTCTTGGTTTTGTAGGAGTGTTTTATAGTAACAATCATTTGTCTGGTAGATTTGCTCCATGTATAGGTGGATTATTTAGTGACTGTTATTTAGGGGTATTACACGGTCATACATAGTTGAGCGATTTTGAAAAAGCAAATTTGTCATCGCTGATTTTCATTGTGCAGTGACTGCTGAGGAGATGGGCAGGATCTATGTGGAATATGCAGAAAGTCAGTGACAGGACCTGGCGTGGGGCGAGAGGAATTAGTGTGGGGTGGTGCAATTTTTTGGGGAGCGAGGGGGTGGGGCACCATTGGCTGTACTTGCCTAGGGCACCAAAATGCCTTGTCCTGGCCCTGGGTCTGCTTTTTCAGTCTCAGTCCGGCCCTGCTCATATGTCAGTACAATACCATGTTACAATGCATGGCCATTGTAAAGCTGTAGAGCTGTAAGCACCCTCTCAGGTAATAGATTCCCATACACCTTGGAATTGAGGAATATATTATGTACATTAAGCTATGTGGGTAATTGTAGAAAAAAGAAAAGGATATTAGCTTTACATATATAATTACAAAACGGGATAGGGACTGCAGGTTTGTTCTTAAGTTGAATTTGTATGTAAGTCGGAACAGGTATATTTATTAAAGGTAACTCCAGCACAAAAGGTTTCTTTTTTCATTTTGGATAGTGCAGGGAAGGGTTTTTACATTTGCTTTGCTGTTTGTGTCCCTGTTAAGACGATTTCACCTCATGTGCTGCTGTGGCATGCTGGAACTTGTCTTTCCACAGCTACTCACTTTTGTGGGACATGGAACTACAAGTGCCAGCATTCCTCATAAGTCTCCGTTTGTAACTAGGGGACAGATGTAAGTAGGAATGGTGTAAGTCGAAGACTGCCTGTATATATATTTAGATCTGATGAGGATATACTAAAATAAATAAAAAAGATCAATAATAAAGAATTAGTTCATATCTTTGATTCTTTCCCCTACTATGTCTTATATTTCCCTGTAGACTATGTAACTGAGTAACATCTTGCTTGTGAATTTTTTGCAAAAACTGTTTGCATACGAATGTTTGAATAGGGTTCCAAAGGATGTGTTTTTCATATGAAACTACAAAACTACAATCTGAACTGAGTTTGGGGTTCAGAAGCAATGTCAGAAACTTTATATTACTGAAAGAGTAGTAGAAGCTTAGGACAAACTTCCAGCAGATGTGGTTGGAAAAGAATAGGTAGAACATGTGATAGCAGCAGTAGAAAAAAGATCCAGCGATCCAATAATTCATGCAGATGTAGGTAAAAATAAAATCCAATGCTTTATTCCAAAAGATTCATTTAAAATTGAAGGAGGCGACATGCAGACACAGGAGAAGAAACGGCTAGATGCCGACGCGTTTCGGGGCGAACCCTTTAATCATGGCATCATGATTAAGAACATGTGATGTTTGTCTGCTGTTTGTAGAACATGTGATGTTTGTCTGCTACTAGTCTTCTCGGTTTCCTTGTTTTTATGGTCTTCTAACACATACAATTAGACTTTGAGATATTTCTTGGGCAGGGCTATTAACTCCATAGCAACAGCATAAAGAATAGCATATATAACACGTACACACAATCTCGTTTACTGAAGAGATAGAAGAAAATGATTCAAATAGAGAATAACTGAGATCTTTAATTTGATGAGTTATCTTGCACTGCTACACCTTCTGATTTGACTTAAGACCTATAAACTCAGCTCAGAGTGGCTTTCATAACAGGCGGGGCTGTGGTAAACAAGAGCCACTGTGAACTGGTTTTGGCAGAGAGACTGAGCTGGGACCTACGAGAATATTGTGTAATGCTGGGCGGAGCGTGAAGTATTCTACCTCAGCCTCATTGTGTAAACCCTACACAATACTGGAAGGAAGGGGAATAGCCTGCCCATTTCAACTTTTCCAACGTTCTCTAAAAAAATCAATGCCCAGAAAAATACCTAAGGTTCTGAGACCAAAGTTCACTGAAGAAACAATACAATTCCTGGAATTTTATCTCACCTAGCTTCTGAATGTTTAAGTAGGGTTCAAGAGGAAGTGTTTTTATAAAAGTGTGTTAATATAAAACTAAACACATGCTCACAATCTGAAATGAGTTGGGGGTAGGATCAGAAGCAATGTCAGAAGCTTTATCTTACAAAAAGAGTGGTATATGCTTGGAGCAAACTTCCAGCAAATGTGCTTGGAACAGACTGGATAGGACATTTGAGGGGACATGTATAAACGGGGCTGCACAAGAAGTCTGGTGTAATTTCAGCCCGACATCAGGCGCAGCCCTGTTTGCATCACCGAAATGCCTCCCGTACGCCAGTATCAGGCGCATTACAGAGCGCAAGCGGCACTTTGTAATGCGCCTGATTTCGGGGGGCGTGCGGGGTGTACTAGAACTGTACGAAGCTATAGATTTATAGCTTCGTTACGGCACTTCTGGGTGCATTACTGGAACAGGTAAATCACTTTCAAAGTGGTTTACCTGAGCCCGAAATGTCGTCTTAGCACTAGAATGCGGCAGATTTATGACCCGCTGTAGAACAGGTTCATAAATCAGGCGCATTCTAGGTTGTTATTATTATGCACATGAAATTTGGCATTTAAACGCCAAATTTCATACATGCCGCCCTTGATGTTTGTCTGCTATTAGTCTTTTCTGTTTCCTTGTTTTTATGATATTCTAACTAGTAGAACTTCTGAACTTCTGAAAATTTTTATAACTAAAACCGAACATTTTAGTCTTCGTTCGAATAAAGTTCTAGTTCGACATTCCATTTTCAGCAGTTTTCTGCACTTTTGGTGGATATCCAATCACCTTTCTGCACATTTGGTGGCCATCCAATCACCTTTCTGCACTTTTGGCGGCCATCCAATCAGTGCAGAGCCCAGAGAAGTGTCAAAAACGTCATTGCTGAGGTGTAGGGCTCTCGTTGCACAATGTGACCCAGCGATGCATCTGTGTGGTGCTCAGGGGCCCGGTCTCAAGTGTGACCTCTGTATCTACGCCACTGGTACTTTACATAAAAATAATCTCTATTTTATTAAAATTTCTGCATTTTCAGTGGGACAATTCTACCACATGTGGCTCCTTATAGCCTGTATGCACCGTGCAAGTTACCTGCAAGCCCCCTCTTTTTTAAAGCTATTAACACCTTGTTTCCAATATACTTTAATAGGTGCCAAACATCAAATTGGTACGCATAGTAGTTTTTGCTGTGTATTTATAAGCACTCTGCCTTGCTCTTCTGCCTGAAAGTTGTTAAAAAAGATAAGCATTCAGATCTTTGTAAAATGTAATTTTTCTGTAGCTTTTATTTGGGGTTAAATAGAAATAAAAGCTATTTTGAAAAAACAAAAACACGCGAGACAATTCAATGTTTTCCAGCAGTCTCAGTCCTAGCTGGCTTCAAATTCCAAATAAAGTTTATTTTTATACACTTAGGCTATGTTCACACGGCTTAATTGCGGGACGTATTTCGCCCCGCAATTATGCCGTGTGTACGGGGGCGGGTCGGGAACAGGGCAGGGGGGCCGGCAGCCCGTCGGCCCCATGGACATGCATTATTCCGGCGCAAATACGCCGTTAAATATTGACATGTCACTTCTCTCCCCGCTCGCTGTACTGTGCGAGCAGGAAGAGGAGATGTAATCCATCGTTCTCTATGAGAACTGTGGATTACCGTAATGACTGGGATATATCTCACCCCGTATTTAGCGCCGTACTGCGCAAAATACGGGGTGGGATACGTCCCAAAATAAGCCGTGTGAACATAGCCTAAAAGGGAGCCAAATATTTTCTACTCACAATGCGGTTTTCATTTTTTAATAATTCATTTTTTTGAGACCTGACTCAAACTAGGAATTTTTCATCATCTACAGGACTAATCTTTTTTGATGCTCTAGAGATAATATCAGTGTTATGGGAAGTGTCATGGCTCTCCTATTCACTAAGTGGATCCACTGGATCACCACAAGCGATGGCAATAGACACGCCAGGGAGCGGGGTCTAAGTAGGTCTCGGTTTTCACCAGAGCCCGCCGCAAAGCGGGATGGACTTGCTGCGGCGGGAGTCTACCAGGTCACTACCCCTGACATGACTTACTTGCGGTGGCAGCCGAGGTGTAGCATGGTACTAAATCGTAAGGCAAACTCGGAGTCGGGGACAGGCGGTAAGGTCAGGACAGGCGGCAATGGTTCGTGGTCAACGGACGAAGGCAAGAGGTACGGTACACGGATATGACAGACGAGGCTTAAGGAAACTCTTTCTCTAGAGGCTCTAAAAATTATTATTAGTATTATTTATTTTATAGTCTTGGAGGCAGTTGTGTGAGGAGCCTTTCCATTACAAATGCAGCTAAAGAATTTCCACAGCTTTCAAAATCTGGACACCCAGGATAATAGTTCAGAAAACTTTTCCTTTATCACCTGTGTTATCTGTTCACGAGCATTTTGAACGTTTATCAACTTGCTTTCTTAAACCACTTAAAAATCTGTGTGGATGTAATTTTTTCCACCGGTAACAGGGAGGGCCTCCAGAAGGACTTTGTGTTTAGTTTCTGTAAGTTGGACATACGATTCACATTCTTCATACTAAAGAATTTCATACAAAGCCAGTTTTGCAGCATTTGCTTTTGCTTCTTTTTTGTTCTGCCCCATTCCAGTTTTTGTACTGAATTTAATCAACAATGGCACAGAATGCAAAATAAGCCCCTAAAACATTCCCTGTAGTTATGGTTCCTCAGTTCAAGTTCCATACGCTGCATTTGAACAAACTGGTGTAACGCAGAAAAATGGATTCAAACCACCACGTTTATACTTCATGAGTGTTTTGATTGTCACTGCTGCCCTTTCCTAAACGGTCTTGGTATGCAGAGGCTGACCGCTCGCCAAAAACCTCCCATCGCACTCAATACTGCAAGAAGCAGGGGGTGTCTGCCCCTCCTCTTTGTTGCCAAGTAGCTGCTGACTGTCCTCAAATTGTTCGTCTTCGCTGTTTAGTGCCGCTGACCCCATACTAGTTTTCTGGCTGAGGGACCCAAACAGGACAGAGACGGGTTGAGGACAGGTGAGGGCCGCTGAGCTTTCCCCAAGGCCTTTGCCAACTAAGAGTTCTATCTGACGAACCCACCGACTGTTGGCTAGGGTTGTCAGGTGTCATCTGGGATGAAGTTGATGGCCTACTCAACCAATCAAGAACCCTTGGGTTGCTGATCAACACACGTCCGCTACATGACACCGGGAGTTCTGGCCTCACTGAGTGACCCCTGCTGCGACGTCCCCTTACTGTGTTTGCGACCTGTGCCTGCTCCAGGAATGTTTGTGCCACTGCCACTCGCATGTGAAGAGCCTGCCTGTCTGACATACGGTTTGTTCAAAAATTTACAGACTCTGTTTAATGAAGATATCTGTATATGATAAATACACACACTGTATTTGACTCCAAATGAACCCACTAAGCTTGGGTAACCCTTGGATATAAACTGCACTCCACAAATGGCCAGGAAAAATTTGCTTGTATGTGCCGTTTAAAAACACTGTGTATTTTACTGAATATAAAAGCACAAACAGGCTTAATTAATCCTTGGATATAAATTATGCTACGGGAAAAATTTGTCTTTGGCGTTGAAAAACACTGTTTATTTTACTGACTACAATAGCACAGACACACTTAATTATCCCTTGGATATAAATTCCCGCTAAAGAAATAAGCAGCCAAAAATTAACTGGTATGTGGCGTGTTAAAACGCCGTGTATTTTACTGACTACAAAAGCAGAAACACGCTTAATTAACCTTCAGATACAAATTATGCTACAGAAATCAACAGGAAAAAATGTTGTCTTTAGCGTTGAAAAACACCGTTTCTTTTACTGACTACAATAGCACAAACACGCTTAAGTAGCCCTTGGATATAAATTGCGCAAAAAGAAATGAGCAGCCCAAAATTTAACTAGTATGTTGATGTAAAAACGCTGTTTCTTTAACTGAATACAACACAAAAACAGGCTTAGATAACCCTTGGATATTCAATGTGCCCCCAGAACTGAGCAGATAGCATTAAAAAAGTATATGCAAACTGGGAAATTTGGGCGCACACTGGACTTCAGTTCCAATACCCCAAAAAATCTAACTTAGAACGGAAGAGAAGCAGTCTCTGAGAAAAGCTGTTACTGCCCCACAAAAATCGCTGTATAAAAGTTCTTTCTTTTGTGTGAGATCTCAGCTACAACTACTGCAGCAGCTACAGCACAGCACAGAGAGAGGAGTGTGAGCTCCCAGCGTCGCGCCCGGACTTATATAGTGCGGTGACGTCACAGAATCCCGCCGGTCTCTGATTGGCTTCATCTCTGCACATGTCATGCAGGCTATGCCCTTCTTCCTCCCAGAGTTCTTTGCCCCATGTAACGTCATGTGCTTGCGGCCTTTTTATCAATTATAAACACGCTTTGTTCCGGCGAATCACCTCAAACTTCGACTTCGTTCAGAACTGAAGTTTTCCTGAAATTCTAAAAGAATTCCACTTCGTTAGAATCAATTCGCCCATCTCTAATTGTCAGCTGTGATGTTTTGAACTTTATTAACCAAACGAGGTGACAACTCTGATGTGATTTGTGTTTTCACATTTCTCAACATAAAACAGCTATGCATCTGACAGTTCAATAAACTTTCTACTAATGGACCAAATAATACAGTCAGACCATGACCAAATGCGACCACCACATGTGACTATCAGTTGTATGCAGGCGCTCTGCAGACATATATTACAGTAACCAGATAGCTGTAAATACCAGTTGTACGTAGACTCTGCAGACATATATCACCACCATACAGTGACCATATAGTGGTAGATATCAGTCATACACAGGCTCTGAAGAAATATAAATGATTACAATGCAGTTACATCCAGTGACTCACAAATGACATCTTCTCTCATTCACTTTCCTTTTTCTTCTTCATCTAGTCCAGACCACCATCATGACTTCTCCCGGCCATGACTCGTCTCAGAATTTACCACACAAACATTTTAGAATCCTCACTTTTCCAGCACCTATATACCTACTCTGAATAGGAATTTGGGAAGACACGGGGGTGGAGGATTGTTGGAAAATTTAGGAGCTGAAGATGTTTGTGTGGCAAATTCTGCAGAGATTAGTCTTGGCTACAAATGTCATTAAGTATATCAGGACCAGATGGGGACAAAAAGGGACAGTGACATCTTCTGTTAGTTACCGGATGTGATTGTGTATTTAGCCTCTGTGTTGGATCAGTACAGTTTTTCCTTGTATGGTCTACAGTGTGATGGCAACCTGAACTAGTATCTGACCATATAATGGTCACTGTATGGTAGTATTATTGGTTATACAGATGCTTGTATAGTGGTAACTTACAGTTTCCCCTGACTATTAGGCCATGTTCACCCGGCTTAATCCTGGACGTATTTCAGTCTGTAATTACGCGCTGGAGTGCGCAAATTACGGGCTGAATATGTCCCGGTAATTACGGTAATCCACAGTTCTCATAGAGAACTATGGATTAAAGTCTCCTCTCCCTGCTCGGTGAATCCGCCGGGCGGGAAGATAAGTGACATGTGAATTACCAGCGGCGTATACGCGCCGCTGGTAATGCAAGTCAATGGGCCTGCGAGGTGCCGGCCCACGGCTCCCTCCCCCACTCCCGTCCCGCCCCCGGCCACACGGCTTAATTGCGGGACGTAATTACGCCCTGCAATTACGCCGTGTGAACATAGCCTTAGGCCTCGTTCACATGGCTTATTTGTCCGCGGATTGGCGCCGTACTCCGCGCCGGATTTGCCCCTGCAGTTACGGCCCGCCCCCGCCGCGCTCGGGCCCCCGCCCCCGGGTCCCGCCCCTTAATTAACCGCCGGATTTGCGAGCGCAATCCGGCTCACAAATCCGCCGTGAATAAGCCGTGTGAACACGGCCTTAGGCTATGTTCACACGGCTTATTTCGGGACGTATTTACGGACGTATTTACGTCCACAAATACGTCCCGAAATACACTCACCGACCACTTTATTAGGTACACCATGCTAGTAACGGGTTGGACCCCCTTTGCCTTCAGAACTGCCTCAATTCTTCGTGGCATAGATTCCACAAGGTGTTGCAACGATGCTCAATTGGTACCAAGGGGGCCCAAAAGAGTGCCAAGAAAATATTCCCCACACCATGACCCCAACCACCACACCTGAACCTTGATACAAGGCAGGTGGATCCATGCTTTCATGTTGTTGACGCCAAATTCTGACCCTACCATCCAATGTCGCAGCAGAAATCGAAAACTCTTCAGACCAGGCAACGTTTTTCCAATCTTCTACTGTCCAATTTTCGATGAGCTTGGGCAAATTGGAGCCTCATTTTCCTGTTTCTTAGCTGAAAGGAGTGGCCCCCGGGTTTGTGGTCTTCTGCTGCTGTAGCCCATCTGCCTCAAATTTCGCCGTACTGTGCGTTCAGAGATGCTCTTCTGCCTACCTTGGTTGTAACGGGTGGCTATTTGAGTCACTGTTGCCTTTCTATCAGCTCGAACCAGTCTGCCCATTCTCCTTTGACCTCGGGCATCAAAAGGCTTTTCCCGCCCACAGGACTGCGCTTCACGGGATTTTTTTTACTTTTTCGGACCATTCTCTTTAAACCCTAGAGATGGTTGTGCGTGAAAATCCCAGGAGATCAGCAGTTTCTGAAATACTCAGACCAGCCCTTCTGGCACCAACAACCATGCCACGTTAAAAGGGCACTCAAATCCCCTTTTCTTCCCAATACTGATGCTGGGTTTGAACTGCAGGAGAATGTCTTGACCATGTCTGCTGCCTAAATGCACTGAGTTGCCGCCATGTGTTTGTTTAATTAGAAATTAAGGGGTTAACGAGCAGTTGACGGGTTTGTCCCTAATAAAGTGGCCGGTGATGTAAATTTTCAAATAAGAACAATTAGATTAGCATTGATTCCAATGTAAAATACGCCTCGTCATTCACACGAGGCGTATTTTAGCGACGTATTTGCGGGCGTAAATATGTCCGTAAATACGATCGTAAAATTAAGTCCCCTGTCACTTATTGAGGCGTATTTTGCAACATAAATCCCCATAGTAAAGAATGGGGAATGTATTTACGACACGAAATACGTGCCACACTGTGTGACACGTAGTTGAAACGTATTTCGGGAAATAAATACGTCCGTAAATACGGCCCGAAATAAGCCATGTGAACATAGCCTTAGAGTGTGCGCCTCTCCCAGAGCACATGATTTGGTGTTTCTATGTTTTACTTTCCTGTTTTTGTTGATGGTGTGGTTTATTTGAACTAATTGCCGACCACCCATAGACTATATTTTATGGAGCTGTAATACAATCCTATATATAAACCTCAATTGATGAACAATTTATACAAATTTAAGTTTTACATCATTTTATGTTTCAGCAAAGGATTTTTTGTTATCATTTCTTATATAAGCAGTATTTAACCACAGGAAGCTATTATGTAATAGGGACTGTACACATGGAGCAGATCCCCGCCTGGCAGGGCTGTGTCTGTTTCTGGTTGATCATTAGCTGGGAGGGGACTACTATAGCCACACAGATATAGACTGCAGGGAGAGCGGCTCTCATACACAGGCTTCCCTCTGGTAAGACAGGCTGCATATACAACATACACACACCTGAGCACTGCTGCACTGCACACACTAACATATGTGTCTGCTTCTTATACAGATATCTCCAGTGACAGCCTGCAGCAATGACCGGATCACAGAGAGCTTTGGCCAAGGGTCAGTGTGAGATCGTACGGAGACATATAGCGAATATGAGCTTTCATATTATAATGAGTTTACAATATTTTGTTAATGGGTTTGCAAACTCTCTGTTAGTCTTTTCTAGACAGTACATATATCACCTTGAAACATTCATTTTCTGTTACATTGTTTCCTCTACTCAGATTTGGATACATGGAAAGATACTTTTATGTCGTCAGTAAATAGTTGATTTACTATTATTACATATACTCTCCAATAACTTCTTCCAATAATGACAGAAGCAGGCTGCGTAGTTGATGTCCTATATGCTAACATGCCTGTAACTACATAGTCATGACATATATAGCATAATGTACTGTTTACTGTTTGTGTTTGAACTGATTCTGTATGATTGTGCACTTCACAAATGTAATCTTGTACAAAAAAAGGAAACTGTAGAATGTGATGGATGTTTGCACTGCTGGGTATCGTTATTGGGTGTTCACACGATGTCTTTTGGGCCAAATTTTTGCACAGATTATGAAATACAGTGGGGAAAAAAAGTATTCAGTCAGCCACCAATTGTGCAAGTTCTCCCACTTAAAAAGATGAGAGAGGCCTGTAATTGATATCCTAGGTAGAACTCAACTAGGAGAGACAAAATGAGAAAGCAAATCCCGAAAATCACATTTTCTGATTTGGAAAGAATTTATTTGCAAATTATGGTGGAAAATAAGTATTTGGTCAATAACAAAAGTTCATCCCAATACTTTGTTATATATCCTTTGTTGGCAGTGACAGAGATCAAACATTTTCTGTAAGTCTTCACCAGGTTGGCACACAATGTTGCTGGTATGTTGGCCCATTCCTCCATGCAGATCTCCTCTAGAGCAGTGAAGTTTTGGGGCTGTCGCTGGGCAACACGGACTTTCAACTCCCTCCAAAGGTTTTCTATGGGGTTGAGATCTGGAGACTGGCTAGGCCACTCCGGGACCTTGAAATGCTTCTTACGAAGTCACTCCTTCGTTGCCCTGGCGGTGTGCTTGGGATCATTGTCATGCTGAAAGACCCAGCCACGTTTCATCTTCATTGCCCTTGTTGATGGAAGGAGGTTTGCACTCAAAATCTCCCCATACATGGCCCCATTCATTCTTTCATGTACACGGATTAGTCATCCTGGTCCCTTTGCAGAGAAACAGACCCAAGGCATGATGTTGCCACCCCCATGCTTCACAGTAGGTATGGTGGTCTTTGGATGCAACTCAGCATTATCTCTCCTCCAAACATGATGAGTTGTGTCTCTACCAAACAGTTCTACTTTGGTTTCATCTGACCATATGGCATTCTCCCAATACTCTTCTGGATCATCCAAATGCTCTCTAGCAAACTTCAGATGGGCCGGACATGTACTGGCTTAAGCAGGGGGACACGTCTGGCACTGCAGGATCTGAGTCTCTGGCGGAGTAGTGTGTTACTGATGGTAGCCTTTGCTACGTTGGTTCCTGCACTTTGCAGGTCATTCACTAGGCCCCCCCGTGTGGTTCTGTTTTTTTTTGCTCACCGTTCTTGTGATCATTTTGACCCCACGGGGTGAGATCTTGCGTGGAGCCCTAGATCGAGGGAGATTATCAGTGGTCTTGTATGTCTTCTATTTTCTAATTACTGCTCCCACAATTGATTTCTTCACACCAAGCTGCTTGCCTATTGCAGATTCAGTCTTCCCAGCCTGGTGCAGGGCTACAATTTTGTTTCTGGTGCCCATCGACAGCTCTTTGGTCTTCACCATAGTGGAGTTTGGAGTGTGACTGTTTGAGGTTGTGAACAGGTGTCTTTTATACTGATGACAAGGTCAAACAGGTGCCATTACTACAGGTAATGAGTGGAGGACAGAGGAGCCTCTTAAAGAAGAAGTTACAGGTCTGTGAGAGCCAGAAATCTTGCTTGCTTGTAGGTGACCAAATACTTATTTTCCACCATAATTTGCAAATACATTCTTTCCAATCAGACAATGTGACTTTCTGGATTTGTTTTCTCATTTTGGGCCACATGTATGAAAACTGTCTAGGTCTAAAACTCACTTTGTTGCCCATAGCCACCAATCAGAGCGCCCCTTTCATTTCATACAATGCTCCGGAAAAATGAATAGGGTCGCTCTGATTGGTTGCTATTGGCAACAAAGTGAGTTTTAAACCTAGACAGTTTTAATACATGTGGCCTTTTGTCTCTTAGGCCGTGTTCACACGGCTTATTCACGACGGATTTGTGAGCCGGATTGCGCTCACAAATCCGTCGTGAATAAGGGGCGGGACGGGGGCGGGGCAGGAGCACGGCGGGGGCGCCGCTCCCCGGCCCCATAGACTGTCATTATCTATGGCGCGTACGCGCCGCAAATAATGTTCATGTCACTTCCTCCCCCTGCGGCGGTTTCGCCGAGCGGGGAGGAGCGACGGAATCCACTGTTCTCTATGAGAGCAGTGGATTACCGTAATTACGCCGACGGATTGGCGCCGTACTGCAGTGCAACTCCGGCGCGGAGTACGGCGCCAATCTGCGGAGAAATAAGCTGTGTGAACGAGGCCTTATAGTTGAGGTCTACCTATAATGTCGTTTACAGGCCTCTCTCATCTTTTTAAGTGGGAGAACTTGCACAATTGGTGGCTGACTAAATACTTTTTTCCCCACTGTATATAGCAAAGAGTGAACACCATAAAAGCTAAACCCCTGCAAACATAGTGCAAGTACATTTTTTTCACAATTTACCTCACTTAGAACTTTTTTTCGGTTTCTCAGTATATTCTATGATATGATTAGTAGCACCATTAAAAAGCACTTCTATGTCTATACAGGTGGAAAAATAAAAAAACATATGGCTCTTGGAAGGCAGGGAGGAAAAAAATGAAGAACTATAAAATTATGACCAGCGGTGAGGAAGGGCTTAAAATAGGCAAGGACTCGTGGGACAGGGACATACTAGTACTGCTATATAAAGCATTGGAGCAGTCTTATCTGCAATACATAGTTCAGTTCTGGGCAGCAGTTCATACGAAGGATGCCCTAGAGTTAGAGAAAGTACAAAGATGAGCAATCAAACTGATAAGAGGCGTAGATGATCTTAGTTATGAGTAACAGTTAAGAGAATTTCACTTATTTAGTCTTTTAAAGAGACGTCTAAGGCTAATCCCACGGCAGAGGACAAAATACTCATCAGATTCTAATCAGAATCCAGCCAGTATTTTACACTCAGTTTTTGTTTTTTTATACCTTTTTTTGTCCCGTTTTTGCCGCAGTTATTAGATTTCGGACGTTCCATTCAACTGAAAACTACTATAATTTATATTTATGGTTTATAAGTGAAATATGGCAGATTATAGAACGTGTTCTAAGTTTTTTGAGCAGGTTTTCAGTTTTGAAATCCAACCTGACAAAATCCGACCTGTGAAAACTACAGCTTTGATTTTCTATTGAGGTCTATGGGGATGATTTACAGTAAATCACTGTTGTGTAGACATATCCTAAGGGGAGTTATGATTAATTTGTATAAGTATAATGACCCCTACAAAAAGTTTGGTAAAAAGCTATTTCTTGTAAAACCCCTCAAGAAACAAGGGGGCACTCCCTCATGAGGTTCCTTCTACAAAGCTGACAAGCCTTTTTTACCTTGAGAAGTATCAATCTGTGGAATAGCTGTATCAGGAGCTGCTCATAACAAGAACAGGTGAGGGATTCAAGAGAGGCTTAGATAGTTACCTACAACTAAATAATATTAACACTTATATGAACATATCAAATTCTTGTTTGGAATGTTGTTCCAGTTTGATCGCCACTTGAGATCAGGAGCAACATATTTTGCAACAAAGTTTTAAAATTACCTATTCCCTTCCCTTTCATCCATGTTTTATCCCCAGCTTTAGTTGAACCTGTACTTGATGAACATATGACTTTATACAAGTTTACTAACTATGTAACTATGATGTAATGTGGTATCTGGGCCTAATATCTGTCAAAAATTCACAATGGGATAAACTGGAAATGGGAACTGTATAAGTATGCAGTGAGCTTTCTCTAGTGAAGGCTGTATGTAGCCAGAATTTTATCATTACAGGGTATGTTTACATGGCGTAATTGCGGGCCGTACTTTGGGGCATAAAGGCACTGCAAAATGCCCGGCATATGGCCCACAATTACGGTAAAATCAAGGCCAGCACGTACTTCTAAAACACCTGCCGTATAGCGGCACGCACAGTATGTATCACTATACACCAGCTATAAGCCATGTGAACCCAGCCAAATAATAAAAATTAACTAGTTGCCGACTACCCGTTGACTTTAAACGTACGAGTGGTGGCTGTTTATCTCTGCATGGATGTTTTGGAACGTCCATGCATAGAGTGCTGCTGTACACTAATTGTGCAGCTGCGTGGGTGGAGAACCGTCCGTCACCGATAGGTGGGCTATACACTGAGAAGGCAGGGATAGTTTATTGTGCAGTCGGCTTCCTGGTTCCCAGCCCACTGGGCCTTGATAGCTGCTGGGTCTTATTTTTCCGAGTAAGTGGAGCTAATATGTCAGGAAATTAGAAAATATAAAAGTGATGTAAAATGCCTACAAAAGGTCTTTTTCTGACCTTTATGGGGGCACAATATTTAAAATAGTTAAAAAGATACAAAGAAAATAAAATTTTATTAAATTAACATGATCATCCCAAACCACAACTTTTAGCCCCGCCACTGACGATTCTAAAATTTTATAGCGCCTAAATATAAATGTCCGTGATGGAAAAGTGTCACAATTACAAGAAATAAATGTGAAAAACAGACTTTTTTTTTACTATTTTTCATCCTATTCTTTAAAAAAATAACTAAATTATGTAAAAATTGCATAAAATAAAGCCTATCACGGAAAAAGGGAGAGAGAAAGGAGAATAACCGACTGCAAGAAAGTGTTGTAGCGTTCAAATTCGCTTGTTATAAAGAAAATAAAGTGCCTTCAGGAAAGGGGAGGAGGATGAACCAACCCAGTCAGACACTGGTTTAACAACAAGAGAAAACACATGGCCCAACAGAAGGTTGTCTATTAGCACACCTGTCTTGGTATCCTATTAGTATATATAAATGGCATAGAAGTAAACCCTTGTGTGCTTCAAATGCAGCAGCTGCATTTCCATCTATAGGGTTAAAATGCCGGAATTATAAATATCACTGATCCCAGCAGCTATTGTTAGGTCCCGGTTGTAATAAACAGCCATTATGTCACAATGGGCATCACAGTCCCCACTCCGGACCTGCACTCACCTCTCCTCGCTGCTGTTCTGCTCCTGCTCGCTGAGCCTGGCCAGAACGCACGTACCGACTCTCGGGGATTTAGAGGGCCAGTGCACCGCTACCAGATAACCGGGCGGTGGACTCCTTATTACATCACTTCCCCTAACCTTCCTGCCAGTGTATTGATGTGTTTTCCTAGTGTCCACTGTGTTCACATTTGTGCTATCCAGATTTTGACCTCTGCTTGAGACCACAACTATTCTCTTCCTGCTATCAGTATACTCAATGCATATATATTATTTCAGGTAGCGCTGCCCCAGGCCCAGTACCAGAGGGAGTAATCCGGCTTTACAGCATGAGATTCTGCCCCTATGTCCAAAGAGCACGGCTTGTCATGGTTGCAAAAGGAATCAAGTAAGACCAAATTTTTATAAGGGTTCTACAGAACATGTCTTTGTCGGCATTCCTTGTTGTTTCAAGGCAAACATTATATTCTGTAATCTCAGAAAGGTCACAGAAACCAAGGAGCATTTTTGATGTATATTTTGATGTGTACAGTGCATGTTTTATGTACAATTTATGTACAAACAAAAGCATCAAAAATGAGCCTAAAGAG
The DNA here is from genome assembly GCA_025379985.1 of Phyllomedusa bahiana. Classification (NCBI taxonomy): domain Eukaryota; kingdom Metazoa; phylum Chordata; class Amphibia; order Anura; family Hylidae; genus Phyllomedusa; species Phyllomedusa bahiana. Next base: position 86,499 of record JAODAL010003198.1, read on the forward strand.
TCCCATTGTTTTCTATCAAAAAATGTACCATTGGGCATTTGATGCATTTTTTACCTGTGGTTTTAATGTGTACCGTGCAAACAAATATGCATGCATGTGACTTCTCAGTGTATAAACACATAGGACGATATGTATGATTTTTGCTGTTAAGATGCTATTTTTATGCGCATCATATTAGTGTAGAATGCATCTGATTTATGAACCCGCTCTACTGCGGGTCATAAATCAGGCGCATTCTAACGCATAAACGTCAGTTCTGGCTGGCTTTCAAAGTGGTTTACCTGTTCCAGTAGTAATGAGCCTGGAATTGCCATACTGAAGCAATAAATCTAAAGCTTCGTATGGGTCTAGTGCACCCCGCCTCCCGCACGCCCCCCGTAATCAGGTGCATTATAAAGTGCCGCGGGCACCATGTAATGCTCCCGATACGGGCATACGGGCGATTTCAAATTATAGCGAATGGGGCTGCGCTATATGACGGGCTGAAAAGAGGCCAGACGTCTGGCGCAGCCCCGTTCATACATGTCGCCCATGTCTTACAAAGTAAAATCAATAGGGAGTGCAAAAAATGCACCACATGTATTTTTGTTTGATGCATGATTGTAGATTTTGTGACTTGTAGATGCACCAAAAATGCGTGAAAAAAGGCATCAAATCAAAATCAGGGTTGAAATCTGCATTTAAAAAAAATGCACAGACATTTTTGAGCATCTTTTTAGTTTGTGTAAGCTCAGCCCAACACTGATTTCTCTTTACTAACTGTTTTCTTTTCTTTATACAGACATGAAGTCGTCAACATTAACCTAAAGAGCAAGCCTGACTGGTTTTTTGAGAAAAGTCCTCTGGGTTTGGTGCCTTCTATTGAAACCTCTGATGGTAAAATAATCTATGACTCTCCAATTGTTTGTGATTACCTGGATGAAGCCTTTCCTGGAAGAAGCTGACTCCAGCAGATCCCTATGAAAAAGCGCAACAGAAGATTCTTCTGGAATATTTTTGTACGGTAGGAACTGTGAAGATTTTAAGTGGGTGTGAAGAATAGTGGGTGTCGTTAATCAGACTGCAAGTAAGACTTATTCAGGGAGTAGACTCTATAGATGGAGCGTTGATCCAAGGATTTATTCTGATTGCCATATTGTGGTCAGGAAGAAATTTGTCATCTAATAAAGGGCAACTGGAATCCACCTCATAGGGGTTTATGCCCTCCTGTAGATCAACAGAATAGGGTTATAAGTTGATTTTGTTGAACCTTTGTCGTTTTTTCAACCTTATCAACAATGTAACAAGATGTACACAGGTATACTTCTGACAGTGATGGCCACAGGCTACTCGGTCATTTATCAGTTTGTTACCATCCCAGAGTCCTCAGTGTTAAAGAGGTTGTCTCATCTCATAATTTCATAGGATGCATGAATGAAATAATGCTGCTTTGCTCTGTTACTTCCTGGTCAAGCTGTCTGTAATTAGCATATGAGCTCCATGTATTCAGACTTATAAAGTCTAAAGTAAACAGTAGTAATTACTGTCTTTTGTCTGAAAGATCAGATAACACACAAGCTCTCACACTGCCGGCTTCCACCTGTGTGATGACATCACTCCCTGCTATCAGATAGAACAAACAGCAGGGGAGAAGAAGTACACAGGTCGTCACTTGGGGAACCAGAGAGAGCTTAGAAGGTGATAAAATCACTTGTAGCTCTTAACAAAAAAATTAACAAAGCAATATATTTGGAAAATGTCTTCATTTAGTGATCCCAACATGTTGAAAGCTAATCTTTGTAGCGAGATAACCCCTTTAAATCTAGGCTTTCTTGTTGTAGTCTAGGGTAAAACATTAGCAACTTGGTGTGGCTTTTATATTTGGTTCACAAAACACACAATACTGCTGTCTACTATATTTTTCTTAGTTACATTTATTATTGCTTTTCCGTCATTTATACATAAACAGTCTTAATCCTTATGAGGCATGAACATAATTGTGATTATAAAAGCCTCTGGTTTATGTGGATAATGATCCAAAGTCTCTTTGGTACATTTGTTCTGTTATGTAAAGGGGTAGTCCTGTTTCAGCAAATCCTCTTCACTGACTGCTTGTTGCCAAGTGCGGTCCAGCCCTGCATGTGAATGAGGAGGGTGGTGCTAATGCCGTCCTCCTCATCCATTTCTATAGAAGTTCAGAGTATAGCTGAGCGCACACACTCAGCTATACTCGGAACTCCCATAGAAGTGAATGAGGAGGATGGCGCTAGCACCACCTTCCTCATTCATATGCAAGGCCGGATCACAGTGCGCTACGCGCGATCAGAGAAGAGGATTTTCTGAAAAGGGACTACCACTTTAAGATCCACTCTATTGCATTGCCAAGCAACATATCTTGTTGCAATGTATTGGAGTATACCCTAGACAACAGTATTGTGTGTTTTATGGACAGAGTTCATTGAAGAGGGACAAAGGAAGGTCCCAATTTACGCACAAAAAAACTGTGGTAATACTAATAAGAAAGGTCAGATAATATATGATAGCTTTTATATTCCCATTGATAACATTGTCATAATAATATAACTAGACTGATACAGTTGGACTGTTTGTATTTCTATGTCTATAATATAATATCTGTTTATATCTTACTCCAGGTTCTGTCTGCATTGAAAAATGAAGATAAAACCCAGATAAAGGCAAAGATTTTTGAGAAATTTAAACCATTTGAAGAGGTAACTTAATTTTATGATTAGTAAAGGGGTTCTGCCATCTGGCAAAGTCCCTTCTGAGGCCAGCTCATAGCATGCTACAAGCCGGCCTCACAGATCAGTCCACAACCTATATCCGAGCTTGAATAAAGGAGTGCCATGGAGTTCGTTCTTTGTCACTGAACATTTACATATGTAAACATGCCTCAGTTTACAGATTTTGTAAAGTATATTATTGATTTTCTTTTTGAACTATTTTGTTTTAATTTAATAGGTGTAAAGTTTCTCTTGATTACAGGCACTGACCAAGAGGAACACTCCTTACTTTGGTGGAGAGGATGTGTCTATGATTGATTACATGATCTGGCCCTGGTTTGAACGATCCAAAATATTTGATGTCACAGAGTAAGATGGGAAATATTTTTTTTCTTTTTATTCAACATCCTGTGTATTGTTATGACATTACATAACGAGAGCCCATGGTATTTGGCAATTGGTAAATTCCAGAGGTTTAAAGGAGGGATGTATTGACAATTTCCCTTTACATTCACCTTGTCAAACCCAATTAGAACTAATAGATCTTGAGGATTTACATCAGACAAGAATTCAGCACCAGAGAAAAAGAAATAATCTGTCTGATTTCTTCCCACAACTCTAGGCATGCAGGTTATGCTCAGAAGTGAAATACAGTGTAATTATTAACATGGCAGCCATATAATGTTTTACCCTATTCACCACACAAGCTCAGTGTAATAAAAGACTGCTATAACAAGCTGGGGTCTCTCCGCAAGAAACAATACTTATATACTGTAAGTATAGTGTAGGTGTAAGCATGTGGAAATAAACTGTTTTTTTCTTTTTCACCTGGAAGAGTGCTGTGAAGAACTTTCTTTTTTGTATCTGGATGAAGCTATTTTCCAAGCTTCTATTACTTCGCTGGCACCCCGCTTTTCATCAGAATTGTTCCTACGCAGTGCTGCTGTTGCTTCTTTTTAATATAGTGAGGGAGATATAGTCCTTATACAAAGTAGATAACACAAACTTCATAGAAAAATTGTAAATGACAAAGTATTAAACAGATAATATAGATATAAAGGCTAATGTTATAAAGAATTATATATATATATATATATATATATATATACACACACATATGTATATATATATATATATATATACAGTAAATATATATACACACATAAGTATTTGCAGAAATATAACTTATTTTCATCACTTGTCACTTTATTATATGAATTAAATTAGCAATGAGCACTGATATATGCATATATAGATAAATATATCTATACCAGGCATCCTCAAACTGCGGCCCTCCAGCTGATGGGAAACTACAACTCCCATCATGCCCACTAATATAGATTATACGAATGAATGATGGGAGTTGTAGTTTCCCAACAGCTGGAGGGCCGCAGTTTGAGGATGCCTGATCCATATATATACAGTACAGACCATATACAGTTTGGACACACCTTCTCATTCCAACAGTTTTCTGTATTTTCATGACTACAAAAATTGTAGATTCCCACTGAAGGCATCAAAACTATGAATTAACACATGTGGAATTATATACTTAACAAAAAAGTGTGAAACAACTGAAAATATGTCTTATATTCTAGGTTCTTTTGCTTTGATTACTGCTTTGCACACTCTTGGCATTCTCTTGATGAGCTTCAAGAGGTAGTCACCTGAAATGGTCTTCCAACAGTCTTGAAGGAGTTCCCAGAGATGCTTAGCACTTGTTGGCCCTTTTGCCTTCACTCTGCGGTTCAGCTCACCTAAACCATCTCGATTGGGTTCAGGTCTGGTGACTGTGCAGGCCAGGTCATCTGGTGTAGCACCCCATCACTCTCCTTCTTGGTCAAATAGCCCTTACACAGTCTGGAGGTGTGTTTGGGGTCATTGTCCTGTTGAAAAATAAATGATGGTCCAACTAAACGCAAACTGGATGGAATAGCATGCCGCTGCAAGATGCTGTGGTAACCATGCTGGTTCAGTATTCCTTCAATTTTGAATAAATCCCCAACAGTGTCAGCAGCAAAGCACCCCCACACCATCACACCTCCTCCTCCACGCTTCACGGTGGGAACCAGGCATGTAGAGTCCATTCGTTCACCTTTTCTGCGTCGCACAAAGACACGGTGGTTGGAACCAAAAATCGCAAATTTGGACTCATCAGACCAAAGCACAGATTTCCACTGGTCTAATGTCCATTCCTTGTGTTCTTTAGCCCAAACAAGTCTCTTCTGCTTGTTGCCTGCCCTTAGCAGTGGTTTTCTAGCAGCTATTTTACCATGAAGCCTGCTGCATACAGTCTCCTCTTAACAGTTGTTGTAGAGATGTGTCTGCTGCTAGAACTCTGTGTGGCATTGACCTGGTCTCTAATCTGAGCTGCTGTTAACCTGCGATTTCTGAGGCTGGTGACTCAGATGAACTTATCCTCCGCAGCAGAGGTGACTCTTGGTCTTCCTTTCCTCGGGCGGTCCTCATGTGAGCCAGTTTCTTGGTAGCGCTTGATGGTTTTGGCCACTGTACTTGGGGACACTTTCAAAGTTTCCCCAATTTTTCAGACTGACTGACCTTCATTTCTTAGAGTAATGATGGCCACTCGTTTTTCTTTACTTAGCTACTTTTTTTTCTTGCAATAATAGTCCTACTGAATGGACTGTTAGAATTTCTATCAGCTGTGTATCCACCTGACTTCTGAACAACACAACTGATGGTCCCAACCCCATTTATAAGGCAAGAAATCCCACTTATTAAACCTGACAGGGCACACCTGTGAAGTGAAAACCATTTCAGGTGACTACCTCTTGAAGCTCATCAAGAGAATGCCAAGAGTGGGCAAAGCAGTAATCAAAGCAAAAGGTGGCTACTTTGAAGAACCTAGTTGTTTCACACTTTTTTGTTAAGTATATAATTCCACATGTGTTAGTATATATATATGGAGCATCATTGTTAGTGATATGTTTGTGCAATTATTTATGGATAAACATTACACTTTTTATGTTAATCATGTAATATTCATACTTACATCACCCATGTCACCATTTGGCATTGTACTTTGGTACCTCTGTATGCATTGAGCTTTACAGTATTTATATCACATAACATTGGCAGCTATTTGTTTGGTGGGGAGGGACCCAGCGTTGATCTTTTCACTTTCTTCCCCCCATTCCTTTTTTAATGATATCTTTATAGTTCTTTATTTTATTTGGAACATTAGTGAACCATTATTAATGTATCTTTGCTGTAGTATGTTAAATGTACCTGGTTTATTGAGTCTCTCAGTTCTCCTTATCCAGAGCCTGTGTTAAAAGTAGTATGTCGCTTCTAGTCATTTAGCAGGCTAAATTGGAATGCTCATCTCAGAAACATCATGGGAAATATGTGTGACGCAAAGGACGTAAGCTGCTGTGGTGGCCAAAAAACACCAGTTAATGTGTTCATTGTGACCAGCCCCAACATACTGCCTAAAACCACAGGTCACACACTGCTTCTACTCTCCCATCAAAATCCATTCAGGCTTAGTTCTTCAGCCTTGTGTCCCCTTCTTTCATTCTCTGTTCACACATTATGGATATGTGTACTCAATGGGCAGTGATATGAATATGAATCATTACATTTGGTCTTTTGTGACGTTCCCCTGGCACAATATACTTTATTGCTATGATTTATTATTTTATTTTTGTTGGACATACATGGATTACTATTAGCTTGTGCTTTCACTTGTGTAGTGTTGATTCCCTGCTGCAAGATTTTTTAAAATACTGTTTATTTTATAACATTGTCAATAAAGTATTTTTTATATTCTTTATTTTTAATTTGTGTATAGTCTATTTTTTACCTAATTAAAAGCTTATTAAGTACAGTAGAAAGCTATGTTAACACTGTATCTCTAGGAAACACTATAGTGATCCATAAAAAACCTGTATAGTTTGATCTTATAGTCTTACTCCTTTCCATTTCACCACTACTTCTTGATAATATACATTTAGTAAAGAAGTAGGAATTAGGAAACAGATGGATGACGATATGACTGTAAAATCAGACTACAAAGGTTTTCTTGTAGTCTGTTACCATGCGAACACTTAGGTATCCATAGGAGCAGTAGACATAAATATATTCAAACTCATTTTTTTTTTTTTTTATTTCTTTAGGGTTTTGGAGAAGATGCTACGTATCAATGCCTGGTACAAGCTTATGCTGCAGGACCCAGCTGTTAAGGAGACCCTCACTGAACCAGACAAAATTATGGGCTTTTTTGAGCTATATTCTCAGGGCAGTTTAGATGCCTGTGATTATGGCCTTGACTAAGGTCATCAATGTGATCTCGGTTCTGATTCCGTATTTTTGTATGTGTCACATCAAAACTCTAAAGACTGTGGTTAAAAGCACTTTTTAGAAAATATACATTTCCCTCCATGTTTGCACCACTGGTCTGCTCAGTTCTCCACCACTTTCATGTCCATTGTGAGGAATTGACAAGTGATTAGCCGAGCAGATTGGTGAAAGTAGTGGGCAAATGTTAAGCTAATTAAATTGAGATTTTGAAAAATGCATGAATTAAGTTTTTATTCCCGGAAAAATGTTAGGCTAAGTGCTCACAGCATATGACACGGATAAAAACCTGTGTTGTATGTACTTCGACACAAATTATTCATTGCTGACTATGCAGCACAGTGTATCATCGGATTCTTGCTGATTCCAAAATACTGAAACTGACGAAAATCCAACAGTAAAGCAATGCTGTGTAGACATAGCCTTAATAGTTCCCAGTTAAGTTTTGCCATTGTCATTTGCCCTTTTTAAAGTAAAGCCTTATATATAGTCTAATGGATAAACACCCAGGGTGATATGTATGAACGGGCTTTACGCCTGTTTTCTGGCGTACACTGCGCCTCCCAGCCCGAATCCCGCTGTCGGACGCAGCGTTCGCCACTTTCGGCTGCGGTCCGCATGAAGGGGCGGGCAGTGGGCGGGCAGTGGGCTCGGTGGGGTGCGGTGTAGGCGTTCCGGGGCGGGACGCGGCGCGCTCGTATAGTCCGAGGCATGTACCATCGCGGCTCGCCAAATCGCGGCGCTCGGCAGCTCCGACAAGCAGACCAGGTTTTTTTTGGTCTAAATCCTCCGGCAGAGGCGAAGTGAAGCAGGATCGGAACATGCGAGGAAGCGGATCGAAGATCGCGACAGAAATCTCGGCGCTCCGCTCCGTGCAGCAGGAGTATGAATAGGAAAAAAATCGCCTTTATAAAGGCGGAAAACAGTGTCAGAAGAGAGCTGCACGTAAAAAATACACATAATAAAAAAAAACATCACTTTTCCAAACTCTAGAACGGTGCAATATCAACAAATATGATATTGCAAATTGCCGGGAAAGACAGTAATTCAAATTCTGAAACCTATTCTCATTGGTCGGCAGAAACCGGCCAATCAGAATCGGAGCGACAGTGAACCATTAAAAGCTATGGGAAAGAACTGACCAATCAAAAGCCCCGGCGGGATAATTCAAAATACAGTAAAAATGCTGAAAAGAGCTGATTGGCTGAGCTAGCGGGGTCTCGGCTAGCTCAGCCAATCAGAATAGGAGCGACAAAGTCCCATTCTAGCCTATGGAGAAGTGTAGACCAATCAGAATCCAGGGCGGGATAATTCAAAATACAGTAAAAAGACAGAAAAGAGCTGATTGGCTGAGCTAGCGGGGTCTCTGCTAGCTCAGCCAATCAGAATACGAGCGACAAAGTCCCATTCTAGCCTATGGGGAAGTTTACACCAATCAGAATCAACGGCGGGACAGTTCAAAATACAGTAAAAAGCCAGAAACGAGCTGATTGGTTGAAGCAGCGGGGGCTCGTCCAGCTTAGCCAATCAGAGCGTGAGCTGCTTTCTCCATAGAGTTTTTATGGGGAATCGAAATTTAAAAGAGGCGCCGTAATTTGGACCAATGGGAGAGCGAGCGACGCTCCTATGGGTTTTCTAATGCAATCTGGTATAAAACTGTACATGGCTGAAATCAAATTATAACACTACAGAAGTTGTGCCGATGTGTATATAAAAGGAATACTAATATGTGGCTAACGAAATAAAAATTTGAAATCAAGAAAATCATGCTTATTTCTTTATTTTCGATGCACCCATACTATTGATCCTTGGCTAACGAAAATAAAGAAATAAACATGATTTTATGGTCTTTTTTTTTTTTTTTCGTTAGCCACATATTAGTATTCGTTGTATATACACATCGGCACAACTTCTGTAGTGTTATAATTTGATTTCAGCCATGTACAGTTTTATACCAGATTTCATTAGAAAACCCATAGGAGTGTCGCTCGCTCTCCCATTGGTCCAAATTACGGCGCCTCTTTTTAAATTTCGGATTCCCCATAGAACTCTATGAGAAAGCAGCTCGCGCTCTGATTGGCTAAGCTGGATGAGCACCCCGCTGCTTCAACCAATCAGCTCTTTTCTGCCTTTTTACTGTATTTTGAACTGTCCCGCCGTGGATTCTGATTGGTGTAAACTTCTCCATAGGCTAGAATGGGACTTTGTCGCTCCTATTCTGATTGGCTAAACTAGCCGAGACCCCGCTAGCTCAGCCAATAAGCTCTTTTCAGCATTTTTACTGTATTTTGAATTATCCCGCCGGGGATTTTGATTGGTCAATTCTTCCCCATAGCTTTTAATGGTTCACTGTCGCTCCGATTCTGATTGGCCGGTTTCTGCCGACCAATGAGAATAGGTTTCAGAATTTGAAATACTGTATTTCCCGGCCATTTCCAATATCCTAATTCTTGACTTAGGATATTGGAAAGTGATTTTGTTTTATGTAATTTTTATTTTAATGTTTCAGCTCTTTTCCTGAGAATGTAGAACGCCTTTATAAAGGCGATTTTGGATTTATACTCCGCACCGACATGTGGAATGATTTTTACTCGCCGCTCCAGCCTGTCTCGCATCGGAACAGATTTTCGGCGCAGTCCCGCACGGCGCCTAAGTCCCGCACTGCGCCCCACACACTGGCGAGGCGCGGCGGACTTTTCCCCGCATGTATGAGGGCACTTCCTCGGACGGCGAATCTTCGGCGCAGCGCCGCACAGCGCCCATGTCCCCGCATTGTGCCCCACGCACTGGCGAGGCGCGGCTGACTTTTCCCCGCATGTATGATCGCACTACCTCCGGCGGACCAACTCAGACGCAGCGCCTAACTTCGCTTATTTCCCGCACTGCGCCCGACACGCTGGCGAGGCGCGGCGGACTTTACATGATATGTATGAGCGCGGCCCGTCCCCGACATAAATCAGCCGCAGATTCAGCCGGGAAACTGGCTGAAAACGGCGCCTCGACCCGGCGAGCTTCATACATGTGGCCCCCAATGTCATCCACATAGTACAGGATTTCCGATAGTCTGTAAAAAAGAGCATCATGACATGTAATATTCTTTTTGTCTTTTTGCTCTAAATAAATGCTCCTAACAGTCTCTGGTCACAGCTGCCCTTAAGGCCTGGTTCACACGGCGGATTTGAACGCGGTTATGGCCGCGGGCTCCGACGCGGTTTCCGTGGCCAAAACCACGTCCAAATCGCGCCCAGTTTATTAACATGGTTTCCTATGGGAAACCGCGTTAATATTCACACGCCGCGGGTTTGGCTGTGGCTTTGGGGCCGCGGCCTTGCCGTGCGTGTTTGAGAACTCTCCTGTCAATTCTTGACAGGGAGTCCTCAGCTCGGCGGCCGCGCGGTGTTGCCGCGGGTGTCGCCCCGGGTAGTGCGCGGCTGGGCCGCGGCTGCCGGTGCGGTTTTCCCCCTGCCTATTAATTTGCATGGGGGCATACCTTTGCTGCAAGCCTCACCCCACCCGCGCCGCGATCACGCCCAGCTCCCGCGCCGCAAACCCGCTTCGGGAGAAGTGAGTTTGCGGCGAGGTCAGGATGAGGTTTTGCCCGTGGGAACCGCGGCGACAGCCGAGGCCAAAGCCGCCATGTGAACGAGACCTTAGGGTACATTCACATGAGGCATATCTGATGCAGTGTTTGGGGCAAACAACTCCATAAAAATCCACCTCAAATCCACCTCATGTGAACGTAGCCTTAGAACACCTCATTTACATTGTTTAATTTTAATCATAATTTATCATAATGTACACAAGTTTTGACATTTAGGGGTCAATTACTTCTTGGGATTGCTATCTCTGGGTTAGAATGACTCAGACACATCAAAACACGTCACTGCAACGTAGCAGGTTAGGTTTAAAACTGACCTCAGCCTTGGGGTAATCCTAGACTCCGCTCTATCCTTCAAACCACACATCCAAACCCTTACCTCTACCTGCCGCCTCCACCTGAAAAACATCTCTCACATCCACTCATTTCTCAACTCTGACACTACAAAAATGCTGGTCCATGCCCTTATCATCTCCCGCCTAGACTACTGCAACATCCTTCTCTGTGGCCTCCCAGCTAGCACCCTTGCTCCCCTCCAATCCATCCTTAACTCCGCTGCCCATCTTATCCACCTCTCCCCTCGCTAGTCCTCTGCCTCTCCCCTCTGCCAATCCCTTCACTGGCTTCTCATTGCCCAGCAAATTCATTTCAAGCTACTATCCATGACCTACAAGGCTCTCCATGACCTCTCCCCTCCATACATCTCTGCCCTAATTTCCAAATATCTCCCCACTTGCACTCTCCGCTCCTCACCGTACCTTCTCCTCGGCTCTCCCCTTATCAGCTCCTCCCCCAACCGTCTCCAAGACTTCTCCTGTGGTTCACCCACACTGTGTAACTCACTGCCTCAACACATCAGACTCTCCTCCACTTTCACCAGCTTCAAAAGCAACCTGAAACCCATTTCTTCAGGCTTGCCTATAACCTACACTAACCCTGCTATCTCTGCTTCATCCACAAACATGTCTGCCCCTCACCTCCTGTCTCTTTCCCCCTCCTTGTAGATTTTAAGCCCTCGCGGGCAGTGCCCTCTCTCCCTCTGCCGTGCCAATTGTCATTAATCACTTATCACTGTACTTGTTTGACTTATGTAATGTATGTAACCCCCTCGAATGTACAGCGCCCTGGAATCAATTGCGCTTTAAAATATATAATAATAATAATAATTTATTCCTCATACAGCTTGCAGTAACTGGTTAACATACAACATTTCAAATACGAACCCTAAGTCATCTAGCATCTAACTAAATCTCAGTATCCTGCCTGAGCCTACCGTCTAAGACCTGTAATCCTAGACTTCACAGGCTAACAACACCTGTTCTTCGCCAAGCTGGGAGTCTTGTTTGAAGAGCTCATTTTTTTACTTCCAACCAGGTTTTCGACCCAAAGTATGTCAGTTGCTTGAGAGACTGAGATGGACTGTAAGCAAAAGATTAGCGTCACTTAGTAACACCCTTTGTCTTTAGCTCCGAGGTTGGAATTGCTACTGCCATGTTTACTGCATACATCAGATTGGTTCCCATGGTATATATTAAGGGTGTATGAACGGGGCTGCGCCAGATTTCTGGCATCTTTAAAGCCCAATATCAGACGCAGGTCTGTTCATATATTTTCAAATCTCCCAAACGCCACTCCGGGGTGCATTACATAGTGCCTGCTGTGCACTAGAACCATAGCGAAGCTACATATTTATAGCTTCGCTACGGCATTTCTGGGTGCATTACAGTCAGAACAGGTAGACCACTTTCAAAGTAGTATACCTAAGTCCGAACTGTTGTGCAAGCGCTGAAATGCTTGCACGTATTCTATGCATCCCCATGGCAAATTTCATACATGTTGCCTAATATGTGCAATTACCCAACAGATGCCAAAAGAGTGTTCTTATGACATCCACTGGGCTAGTATACCACAGTATACCTTCTTTTGCTATACAGAATAGCATAGTAGACTAAGTTATTCTATGAAAAACACTTAGCAAAAAATGTATATTTTGTGGTGTAGATTTTTTTTTACATGGCAGCCTATCTTTGATGTATACAATTGTATGACTGTATTCAGCCTGGATGGATAAAAAGTGTGAACAGAGCCTCACACTGGACTCCATATAAGGTCTAATATAATGTTTAAAAGGGTTGTCCAGCGTAAAAAAATAAATAAATAAATTGAGGTAGGGATGCTGTATTAAAGTAAAGACAACCTGATACTGACCTCCCCATTCCAGCAATGACACTGCCTGCTAGTTCTTCTGTTTTACTTCTGGCTCTGGGCAGGTGTCTTGTGAGCACTGCCTCCAGCGATTGGTTGCAACGACAACATGACATTTACTGACGGAGCCGGAAGAGGCCAGAAGACCCAGGCAGGTGGCTGGCAATATCACTGAAGAAAACCCTTTAAGCCACTATTCAACGGGTGACCAGTGCTTGCCATTCATTTTACTGTGTTGGCAGTGTCCCATAATAACTCTATGCAAAGCTAAATGGGCCTCAGCGAGGGAAAACCATTTCGTCTTCTTTAATCCAAATATGCATTTCTCAATCAGGCACCTTAGAAGATATATTTAGTTTGTGTAGTGTTATATATACACATATTATTGCACATTGTTACAGACTTGAACCAGAGAGACTGCAGCAGATCTTCATTGCAGCAGATTTTCATTGTATTGCATAACAAATATAGAATTTGTTGTTGTCTCAGAAACAGGAGATGGTTGTGTAACCACTTCCCAGAGGCTTGTACTGTACTAGAGCTGCACTTTCTGTATGGAGTGGGGGAGGACTAGTAAAGACACACATGTCAAATTCATCATGCATCATTTTAATAATAAAAAAAAGTTTTCTGATCGACATTTTATTAAAAAAATAGTTCCAGGGTTGATACGACATGGTCCACCGAATCCAATATAGTCCAAATGGAAACCTATAAATAAACAAACATTACACAAATACACATACATAGGCTGGTTACTCTATCCAGCATCCAGGAAAGCTGTGTGGAGGAAGGTCATCACCTAGCTTTCCTGGACACTGGATAGTCTATCTCACATGCAAGAAAGCTGCGAGATTCCCAAACCCACCGTGGTGGCATAGAATTTCCCTATCATAGGAAAGCTGGATGCTACTTGTGGGGGCTGGGACATTGGCCAGCTTTTCTGAATGCTGGATAGGCTAGTATGCAGGAAAGCTGTGTGAAGGATGATGATCACCCTGCTTTCCTGGACACTGGATATTCTATCCCACATGCAGGAAAGCAGGGCGATTGCCTAATCCCCCACTCATAGGCATCCAGTGTTTCCTATCATAGAAAAGTTGGATGCCACTTGTGGGAGTTGTGGCATCACCCAGCCTTTCTTGGTGCTTGATAGTCTATCCAGCATCAAGGAAAGTTGGGTGAAGTCCCATCAATTAGCTGTGGGAGGTTCTTTAAATACAAGAGGTATCATACAGCATCATAAGACGCTGCCTTATGCCACTGAGTGATGGGGGGAGGGTGGCAGCAGGGCAATGTTTAGTCTTTATTTTTAATACCACCACTGCGGTGGCGGTAGCAGCAAGTGTGGGGGGCAGTGCAGTATTACAAATAAAGATTAAACATCATCCTGCTTCCACCCTTATGACAAGGCCTGATGCCACTTATATTTAAAGAACCTCTCATAGCTTGCTGACTGCAGAACGTTTGCGACCTGTCCCAGGAGAGCAGAAGGTATCCCCTATTTGCGGGAGTCTCCCAGACGATCCGGGAGGGTTGGCACATATGATTTAACTCTCCCTTTATGTTTAAAGCTAATCTTTGTAGCGAGAAACCCCTTTAACTCTTTGAGATGTTTCAGAGAGGGATGACATTGTAAATCTTAATACAAATCCCCATGCTTTCACAGTTTACAAAGATAACACAAATATCACATACAGTATATTACATTTCTTAATTCTGTCCCATCTGACACACTCTACTCCAGTACACTACATGTGACCTTGAGGATTGAAGAAAGGCACCCCCGGCAGGGGTAGATTGTGAACGAGGGCAACCTCTGTGACAGCAAGTAACAGTGAGTAGAGACTGCTGGAGTGGAGCCGGTAGAGTTGGAGCTTTCCCGCATGCTAGTGACAGTGACATGCAAGAAAGACAGCAAGGGGAACATGACTGTGATTTGGTGGCCCCAACTGTAATCGCTGGTAAATTCAACTGCTGTAATTTGCTTCTACACAAACGCTTTGTGAAATTCATGCATCACAGAAAAATCTATGACAATCTATGAAACTTCATAGTGGATGTGACCCCCCCCCCCCCCCCCAACCCCTTTATTGAAATTGATAGGGAAAATAAAAAATGTACAGTGTATCCACAACATGAATTGGCTTTGGATTTTAACTAGAGACTGCTGGTCAGAGTCAATGTGGATTCTAGGTGGATCTTTTTCACATCGCATTGTTTGTTATGTAATCCCTGCATACACCACATTTAAAAGCACCAAGAATTAGAAATATTAGGATAAAATCCAGCATTCAATTTGCCCTAAGTGGAAGAGTAGAAGCTGCTTAGTTTTTTTTCCTATGATTCTCCACAGAATGTAATGACACGCTTACATTTGTATGGGACGCATGTTCTAGTGGCATATCAGTATGAATGCAGTCCATATGGCTGTTATAGGTCCCCCAGTTAGAGCCTGCCTGCTGTTGTACTCCTGCTTCCTAAAATCGAGATGTAGCATTTTCCTGCAGCCATCACTAGGGGGAACCGAGTTCTCAAACTTTTCTACAGATTCTATGGCATTCAAATGGGAGCTGCTTACATTTTCCTTCACTAAACCCACCCCCAGCAGGAAGCCAGTACTTTATCATGTACTGTATGAAGGGGAGACTTTTAGAGCTGCATGGAGTACATTTATCAATAATGTATTAATGTCACCCTACAAACAACTGTTATGTCCTTAGTAATAGATTGAAAAATGTGTCATTCTATAAATCAATATACTACCTGAAAAAGAACAGGCATCACCCAAAATAACTTTTTATTACTAATATTTTATTAGTAAACAGGGTAAAAACAATAATAACACATTCTGATTGGTTGCTTTAGGCAACAAAGAGAGTTTTAGACCTAGACAGTTTCATACATGTGAGCACTATATGAAATGAGAAGGGAGCTCTGATTGGTTGCTATGGGCAACGAAGTGAGTTTACACCTAAACAGTTTTCATACATGTGGCCCTATGTGTTTAAACTGAGCTCCATATTAATTAAGCATCTCCTCCTCTTTTTCAAGCATAAGAATCAGATGATTTTCACTACAGCTTGTTTTTTAATATACTTTTTACTTTGAAAACTTAAGTAAAGTATCTCTGTGGTTGGAATAGGACACTGGGCCATAACACAGAGACAGAAGTGTGCCAGTTTTGAAACTTTTTGGGTGAAACTGGATTAGGCAACATGTATGAAATTTGCCATGGGGATGCATAGAATACGTGCAAGCATTCCAGCGCTTGCACGACAGTTCGGACTTAGGTATACCACTTTGAAAGTGCTCTACCTGTTCTGACTGTAATGCGCCCAGAAATGCCGTAGCGAAGCTATATATATCTAAGTAGGGCCCACCAACACCTACCTACAGCCTATCTAAGTAGGGCCCACCAACACCTACCTACAGCCTAGCTAACTGGGGCCCACCAACACCTACTGCCTACCTAACTGGGCCTCACCAACACCTACCTACAGCCTACCTAACTGGGGTCAACAATACCTACCTACAGCCTACTTAACTGGGGTCCACCAACACCTACCAACAGCCTACCTAACTGGAACCCACCACAACCTACCCAACTGGGGTCCACCATCACCTACTTACCTGGGGGCCCCCCATATCACCTACTCAACTGGGGCTCACCATAACCTACCCAACTGGAGCCCCTCATCACCTACTCAACTGGGGCCCACCTACCTACAGTCTACCTAACTAGGGACCACCATCACCTACCTACAGCCTACCTAACTGGGGCCCACCACCACCTACCCAACTGGGGCCCACCATCACCAATTTACATGGGGCCCACCATCACCTACTCAACCGGGACCCACCATCACCTACCCAACTGGGGCCCAACAACATCTACCCAACTGGGGCCCACCTACCTACAGCCTACCTAACTGGTGCCCACCACCACCTACGCAACTGGGGCCCACCATCATCTACTTACATGGGGCCCCCATAACCTACCCAACTGGGGCCCACCAACACCTATCTAACTGGGGCCCAGCTATCTTCAGCCTACCTAACTGGGGCCCACCACCACCTAACCAATTGGGGCCGACCATCACCTACTTACATGGGGCCCCCCATCACTTACCCAACTGGAACCCCCCCATCACCTACCTAACTGGGGCACACCATCACCCACCCAACTGAGGACCAACATCACCTACCTAACTGGGGCCCACCTACCTATAGCCTACCTAACTAGGGCCCACCTACCTTCAGCCTACCTAACTGGGGCCCACCACCACCTAACCAATTGGGGCCTACCATCACCTACTTACATGGGGCCCCCCATCACTTACCCAACTGGAGCCCCCCCATCACCTACCCAACTGGGGCCCACCATCACCCATCCACATGGAGTCCACCTACCTTTAGCCTACCTAACTGGGACCCCGTTATCATCTACATGAGGCCCTCCTATCATTTAACTAACTTGGGCCCCCCTTTCACTTACCTAACTGGGCCCACCTATCACCTACCTATCTGGGACCCACTTACCTACATGGGGCCCGTCTATCACCTACCTACCTCGGGACCATCTACTTACAAGCTACCTAACTGGGGCCCACCAACTTAACTGGGGTTTATCTACCTACCTAACTGTGGCCTACTTACCTACTTTGTGGCTGTCTACCTACCTACTTGGGGACTACTTATCTACCTAACTTTGGCCTACACACCAATCTGTCTTGGTCTGGTTTACCTACCTATGGCCTACCAACTTATCCAGTGGGGGTCTATCTATCTAAATAGGGCCGACCCAGCTACCTGGGGCCTTGCGCATTTATTTACCTGCCTAGGGCTTTGCTACCTACCTATCTGGGGCCCTGCCTACCTATCTACCTGTGTTTATCTATGATATGTTAGACTGTGACAAATGTGTGAGACAGACAGATATGCGAGATTGATACAGTATCTCACAAAAGTGTGTGCTCCCCTCAGATCTTTATAAATATTGTATTATATCTTTTCAGGGGACAACAATGAAGATATGACATTTTGATACAATATAAACTAGTCAGTGTACAGCTTGTATAACAGTGTAAATTTGGTGTGCCCTCAAAATAAATCAACACACAGCCATCTGCTGGCAACAAACCTCTACTTGAAAATGGACAACTTGTGCCCAAAGTGTCAATATTTTGTGGGACCACCATAATTTTTTGGCACTGCCTTAACTCTCTTGGGCATGGAGTTCACTAGAGCTTCACAGGTTTCAGCCACTGGAATCCTCTTCCACTCCTCAAGGATGACATCACGGAGCTGGTGGATGTTAGAGACCATCCATTTCAGGACGCCCCACAGATGCTCAATAGAGTTTAGGCCTGGAGACATGTTTGGCCAGTCCAGCACCTTTACCCTCATTTTCTTTAGCAAAGGAGTGGTTGTCTTGGAGGTGTGTTTGCGGTCATTGTGTTGGAATTCTGCCCTGCGGCATAATTTCTAAAGGGAGGGGATCATGCTCTGCCTCAATATGTCACAGTACATGTTGGCATTCATGGTTCCCTTAATAAACTGTAGCTCCCCACAGCCGGCAGCACTCATGCAGCCCCAAACCATGACACTCTCACCACCATAGTAAATCCAAAAGAAAAAGTTCTCCAGCTCTCCCATCTTCATATTAGTATAACCACTTTATTTCATAGAAAGATTAAAAATCCATAATAGCACAAAACAATTGCTTACGCGTTTCGGGTAACTTAACCCTTATTCATAGCATGAACTATTGTACAAAAACACAGACTATATATCCCTTATCCGGAAATGACGAATACCCCCCTACGTCATAATCACATGTTACACACAATACATATTGGACAAATAAAAACACATTAAAAGTACTGCAATTATGAATATCTAATAGTAATACAAAAGATCATTTCTGGTGTTTAATTTAAAAATCCAAAATGCTTCTCGATTAAGAAGTAATTGTTTCAGGTTCCCCCCTTGAGGCCCATTATAGCGGGCATTGGATCCTTAAATGAGAGAGTTTGTGCCTGGGTAGATAGCATACTACAACCTTTGGTTGTGTGTACCCCGAGTTATATAAAAGACAGTACACAAGTTCTGAGGACATTCAGTGATTTTGGGTGGAAAGAAAATTTTCTATGGATGACATGCGATGTTTGCTCTTTGTATTCCTCTATCCCGCATGATCTGGCACTAACTGCTCTGGCACACCACCTATATAGTGACGATTCGTATTCAGAAGAATTTATTGAATTTGTTTTACAGATTGTTGATTATTTACTTAAACACAATTATTTTATTTTCAATGGGGTTTATTATTTAC
Source organism: Phyllomedusa bahiana (assembly GCA_025379985.1). Classification (NCBI taxonomy): domain Eukaryota; kingdom Metazoa; phylum Chordata; class Amphibia; order Anura; family Hylidae; genus Phyllomedusa; species Phyllomedusa bahiana. The sequence goes on from JAODAL010003198.1 coordinate 105,682, forward strand.
AGGTACAGGGTCGTATTGCCCGTCTGGATCCACGGGCTTTCTCCGGGCTCCTCACATTTACCACGCCGAACATACTACGCCCAGCATTAATTGACTAAAGACAGAAGACCTCTGAACGGAACAAGGGTGAAGCGGTTTTTCTTTCCTTTCTTGCACACTCTCACCACCATGCTTGACTGTAGGCAAGACACACTTGTCTCACCAGACCACTGGACATGGTTCCAGTAATTCATGTCCTTAGTCTGCTTGTCTTCAGCAAACTGCAGGCTTTCTTGTGCATCATCTTTAGAAGAGGCTTCCTTCATGAATGACAGCCATGCAGACCAATATGATGCACTGTGTGGCGTATGGTCTTAGCACACACAGGCTGACACCCGCCCCTTTAACCACTGCAGCAATGCTGGCAGCACTTCTGGACATTCTCTGGAAATGACACTGAGCATGTGCACTCAACTTCTCTGGTCAATCATGGAGAGGCTTGTTCTGAGTGGAATCCGTCTTGTTAAACTGCTGTATGATCTTGGCCTCCACTCTGCAGCTCAGTTTCAGGGTGTTGGAAATCTTCTTATAGCCTTGGCCATCTTTATGTAGAGCAACAATTCTATTTTTCTGATCCTCAGATAGTTCTTTGCCATGAGGTGCCATGTTGAACTTCCAGTGACCAATATGAGAGAGTGTGAGAGCGATAACACCAAATTTCACAGAACTGCTCCTAACATTCACATCTGAGATCCTGTAACACTAATGAGTCACATGACAGCAGGGAAGGAAAATGGCAAATTGGGTACAATTAGTCTATTTTCACTTAGGGGTGTACTCACTTTTGTTGCCAATGGTTAAGACATTGACGGCTGTGTGTTGAGTTATTTTGAGGGCACACCAAATTCACACTGTTAGGCTATGTTCACACGGCTGATTGATGCCGTAATTGCAGGACGGATTTCGCCCGCAATTACGGCGTGTGAACGGGGGCGGGGCCGGCCCCATAGACTTTCATTATTCACGGAGTGTATCCCGCCGGGATAATGTGCATGTCACTTTCTCCCCGCTCGCACAATATGAGGAGAGGAGACGGAATCCATAGTTCTCTATGAGAATTGTGGATTACCGTAATGACAGGGACGGATTTGGTCCCGTATTTCGCGCAGTACGGCACGGAATACGGGACCAAATCCGTCCCAAAATAAGCTGTGCGAACATGGCCTTATACAAGCTATACACTGACTACTCATACCATATTTACAAAAATGTGAGGGGTGTACTCACTTTTGTGAGCTACTGTATGTGACTCACTAGTATATTGCGTACTGCACAATACAGTTCTGTTTTTCACACTGTATTTTGTGGTAAAATGCACACATTTATATCCAAAAGGCCTAAAAATTAACAAGTAATATTTTCATGTATAGTAGCTATAGGGTGGGACCCCAAAATCAACTCTCCTGTGGGCCCCAGGCTCCCAGTGCAACACTGAACTATTCCATTCCAGACCCTCAGAAAAGCCACATTACTGTATATGCATGAATTTGGATAGTACAGAATGAAATATTACAACTAGCCACATGCTGTGTCCCCCACGACCGAAGCACAACTCCGGTCATGGGTGATTGACACCTTATGGCAGTAAACGTAAACTGTAGCCAGCTCACCACTTCTGTAGCAGATGGGATGGAAGGGTGCACGGCCAAACCCGGGTGACCACCGGTTATTAACTGCATATACTGTAGATCGTAACGTACCTTCGTCCAAACAATGAAAAGTCAGCATCCGTGGAGGTAAAATTCAATTCTTTATTACATTACAGCATTTGGGATATAAAACAGCTGACACGTTTCGGAGTAGACAACCTCCTCAGTCGTAGCTAACCCCTTAGCTGCAGCGATCCATCACGATCGTGGCAGCTAAGGTTAAGACAGTGGGAGGGAGCTCCTTCTGTCTGCACCAGCATCATTGCATTGTGATTGCGACTGCCGATGCTCTCCCTAGCAACCCAGAATCCTAACAAAGGTTTCCAAGCTGCCTGTTATGGTATCATGCCTGGCCGTGACCTGAGGGCACGGCTGGGCATAGTTATTGGCTATTGCTATACATAGCACTACTGCTATATACTGCTATGCAGGGTAAAAGTGATCTAAACATCACTGATACAAGTTAAAAAAAAAAAACGTAAAAAGAAAAAAGTAAAACAAACGAAATATAACACGTACACCGCCATTTTCCCTTTACAAACGCCAGTTGTCCCCCCAAAAAAAGTGTATGCATATTTGGTATCGCCGCATAACAACCTACCCTATAAATTTTTCACATTATTTAACCCACACGATGAATGCCCTAAAAAACAAACAAAAAAACAGTCACAGAATTGTGGTTTTCGTTTATCCCGCAGCACATAAAATGGAATCAAAAGTGATCAAAAAGTTATATAAACATCAAAGTGGTACCAATGAAAACACCAGTTCATCTCACACACACAAAAAAACATACAAAGCTCTGATTATGGAAAAATAAAAAAAGTTATGGCTATCAGAAAATAGCGATGCATGAATATTGTTCTACATAATAAAAACACTTTTTGTTTTAAAAAAGCACTTCAGCATAAAAACAAAATAATGCCCACCCATCTGCTGTTTGTATTGTAAAGTAACAATTCTTCTTCAGTTTTTCAATAATTTTGTTCTCCTTCAAAGCTAATTTGAACAGCATGCTTTTTGTTTGTACAGTATAATTTAATGAATCTTCTTGCATTGACTCTTGGAAACTAAAACCTCTGACTGGGAATCTGAAGGATAGAAATGTTAATATGGTATTCCTGGTTAAATTCTACCAATCCTTCACTGCTGTACACTGAATGGTGATCCTTTACTTCCTGTTAAAGGGTTTTTTCCACAAAGCCATTTCATGCCTGGTTTATCCAGCTTCAGTGTGCTTAAAAGGGTGTGTGTGTGATTTGTTTGAACTGCATATCATGTGACCCAACAGGCTTGACACACCATGCCTTTCCCCACAGTGTGCTCACTCTAGTCCAACAAAGGTCTGTTTATGTAAAGAGATGTGAGTAGCTACAATGTAGTTGAGTGGTTAGTACTTTTGCCTTCCAACATAAGGGTCCTAGGTCCAAATCCCTGTAGATTTTTTTTTTTGTCTCAATGCACATACCTGATTCAGGTTTCTTTTTTCTATATTTACATTGTTTGACTGATTACTAAGGAGTATAGAGAACAGGAGTAGAATGACAGCGACTGGGATAACATGTATTATTACATACATGTAAATTACAACCTTGTCCCGCGAGTCCATGCCTGTATTAAAAAAGGCATGGACTTGCGGGACAAGGATGTAATTCTACCACTGTACAAAGCATTGGTGCGACCTCACTTAGAATATGCTGTTCAGTTCTGGGCCCCAGTTTATAGAAGAGATGTAATGGAGCTAGAGAGAGTACAAAGACGAGCAACCAAACTTATCAGGGGAATGGAGCATCTTAGTTATGAGGAGAGGTTAGTAGAATTGCACTTATTTAGTCTTGAGAAAAGATGGCTTCGGGGGGACATGATTAAATTTATATAAGTATGTAAATGGTCCCTACAAAAAGTATGGGGAAAAATTATATCAAGTGAAGCCCCCTCAAAAGACAAGGGGACATTCCCTTCGACTAGAGAAAAAAGGATTCAATCTCCAGAGGAGAAGAGCGTTCTTCACTGTAAGAACTGTGAATCTGTGGAATAGCCTGCCTGAGGAGCTGGTCACAGCAGGAACTGTAGAGAGTTTCAAGAAAGGCTTAGATACCTACCTGGAACTAAAGAATATTAATGTGTACGTAGCTATGTAAAATTCTGGATCCTGGCTGGTGGAGGCTCTGGGGTCAGAGATAGGGTCTCCACTGGAGCAGCTTGGTTCTTGCCTTGTGGGTTTCAGGGCATTAACCAGTGGTGAGGCTGGGCTTAATGTCCATGTCTCTCTCCCTTCCCCCACATTTTCCCCACCCTTGGTTGAACTTGATGGACACGTGTCTTTTTTCAACCGTACTAACTATGTAACTATGTATGATTTTTGCCACCCATGTGCCAATTTTATTGCACGTATTAGTAGCATAGAAATCATAGATTTAGCACTTTCTAGCTACAAAGCGACAATTCAGATTCAGGTAAACCACTTTTAAATTGGTCTACCTGTTCCAGCAGTAATGCGCCTGTATATGCCGCGCTAAAGTCATAAATGTGTAAAATCGTACGGTTGTGGTGCAATATGCCCTAGAATGCCCCCGCATCTTAGGCACATTACAAAGTGCCATGGCTGCCCAATAATGCGCCTAATTTTGGAGTGTGCCTACTCATAGATCAAGCGCATAGGTCTGCGCCAGTTTTTGGGCTGAAAGGAGGCAAGACTACTGGCACAGCCCCGTATATACATGTTGCCCCTGGTGTTGAACACTCAGCAGTCGGTTAGTGTGTATGATTATTAGGCAGGAAAGAGACTGACAGTAGCTGCCTGAGAGGAGAGGTGATGTCTGAGTATGTGACTAAGGAGTTCTTGTCACTGATAATATCCCTTAGAGAGGAGCTGTACACTATGGATCAGTAAGTTAGCAGCAAAAACAAAAATTGTCCAGAATTTTTAATAATGATGAATGGTGAAAAGATTTATTAATTTGCAAACTTTCCACGTCAGTTTTATTGCGTGGCAAAACCCCTTTAATTCAAAATGGCTGTTAGAACATATTCTTGCTTTCCTTATACGGTCCCCACATTATGCAAATGCTTTTCTACTATAAGTCACCTCACAAGTCTGTTTTCAACTGTAATTGTATAAAATAAATTGAAATTATAAATTGGAACAAAACCTAATCATTTTGATAATGGATTATATTGTTCTTCTCAAACAATAAAAGATGACACATTGATAAGATCTAAATTCTATTTACATTTCATTTGTTCCTGAGATTGTGCTGTAGGTACCTTCAAAATTATGCTCCCTCAATTGTACACCCTGCTATGTGCCCAAAACGCAGTTTACACCCACATATAAGGTATTGCCGAAATTGGAAGAAATTGCGTAATACATTTTTGGGTGCTTTTTTCTAGGATTCTTTGTAAAAATGAAACATTTTCCGCTAAAAATGCAGATTATTGGAAAAAAGTTTTTTTCATTTTAACAACCTAACACTAAACATTTTTTTAAATACCCATGGGGTCAATATACTCACTACAATCCTGGATATTTTTTTAAGGGGTGTAATTTCCAAAATAAGGTCTTCTTAGGGGTGTTTATTAAGTTTTACCAACTTAGAGTGTCTGCAAACCTTAAATGGTGCCTAAACTAAATCTTAATGAAAATGATACCCCAAAATCCAATAGGTGCTCCTCCTATTCTGAGGCTTGTGGTTGAGTCAAATAGTAGGGCCACAGATTGGATCTCTCTAAAAATGGTAGAATCGGGGAAACCAACATTGAGTTGAGATTTCCTGGTAACATTTACTGCGTTCCAGTAAATAATGGATAAAAATTGGAAATCTGCAAATCAAAAGTAAAATTTTGAAATTTCGCCTCCATTTCGCTTTCATTTTTGTGAAACACCTAAAATGTTTAAAAAATTCCTGTTTTGCTGTTTTGAATACTTTAAGGGGTGAAGTTTCTTAGAATCATTTATGGGGGTAACATACAGTTACATCTAAGCCACGTCAGAACTGGATTGGTAACTAACAAAATCTGTGTTGCAAATTTACTTAAAAATGTGAAAAATTAGCACTTAATGTATAAGCCCCTAATGTAAAAAAAATAAAAATACATTGAAAAAATGATTCCAGGGGGCATGTCCTGGACATGGAGGAGTGAAGACGTGCTGTCTTTGGGCTCCCCACACCACCGAATTTATTTGGCTGTCTCTGCCTCACAATATGGGGAAAACTGCCAAAAAGAAGGGCCTGAGGTCCTCCACATGGCCCTTGTCACCCCCAGGCGACATTGGGGCATTTTTCCACCCGGTCTTGCCACCAGCCCACTTGGACACCGCGGGCTGCGGGACCCGACAAGATGGCAGTGATTCCCTGCCTGCGATCCCACATCCAGACCCCCCGCCAGACTCAATCCAGGGAACGGCTTTCTGGATGTCGGGTGGCCACGAGCTCCCGCCTCGCCACAGCTCCGGACCGGCATTTCATCTGACAGCGGCGGGTGGCCGGATCGCTAAAGAAACTGCTTACCGTGCGGCACAGGAAGATGGCGCCTCGGCTCCCTCCCTGCTCCCGGAGGCCGCGGCTTCTCCCTCTCTGCCACGCTGCGCCCGGCAGCCGCTGCATTGCAACTCCACAGGCTCCACAGGTAACGCATCCCTGCCAGATGCCCGGGGCCCGGCCGACAATGAGGTCACCCCCGCCCGCGCGCCGGAGCTCACGCTGCAGCCTCGGGGGAATCCCAAAAGGGAGCTACGGCACTGGCGCATAGTCCGGCATCCCAGCCAGGCGCACAGGAGGGACATGGAGCCTACACGCAGCCCCACCCGTCCATCTGGGACTCACCAGTTCCCCTGGCCACATGCCTTTTGCCACCCACTCTACAAACATTAAATGGCACTAGTCTGCAGGCCAATGCTACAGGGACTGTACCAGACACCGCCTTAATAACAGACCCCCCCCAGCCCCTTCTCCTCCAGGGGACCTTGCACAATTCGATCCTTATCTGGGGGGCCCAGACGCCTGGGCACAATCCCCATGGCAAGCTACCCAGCAGAGTGCAACAAGTCCTGGACCCGGCCCTGCACAGGCCTCACATCAATGTTCTCCGACCTGTACTCACTCTCTACCGTCAACATCTTGGCATGCCTCTATTTTTCCAAACGAAAGACCTTCTCCACAGTGGTCCACGGGCTCCTCCTGGGGCGGCCCCACAAGCATGCCCGTAAGCAGGTGGACGGGGACGAACATCTCTCCTTCCACTCGCTACCCAGCAGTTAGCTCATCAGCTGAAATAATCGCCTCTTCTCCCAACGCTGCTCATGCCCTGGCTCCGGACCACCCAGAACGGCCTCCAGCCACACCTCATCAGCTCTCCACCTTCCTTGTACACCCAGGGTCGGGCGAAGCTCAGGGTATTACTGGACTTTTGCATACAGCAATAGAGGATAACAAGCCGATCACACTATCTGACCTACATAGTCTTACTCAGTCTCTGCCATCCAAGTCTGACCTCTCAGCCTTAGCCAAGCACATCATTGGGGAATGCAAACAGGAAATCTCTCTTTTTCGCTCTGAACTCAACTCGTTAAGTTCCAAAGTGACCACCCTGGATCAAGTCCAGCAATCTACCTCATTGTCTGTTCAGGCTCTACAATCCTCCACATCTCAACTTTCCTCCCAAATATTTGCGCTACAGCAGCACATCGATGACCTCGAGAACAGGAATAGGCGCAATAACATCAGAATCCGTGGCCTCCCTGAGTCAGTCACAGCTAATGAGCTCTATCCAGTCCTTACAACCATCTTCAATGACCCGCTTGAAAGAGCCCCATCTGCTCCTATTGAAATTGATAGAGCCCACAGGGCACTTCGCCCCCCGGTGTTGGATCCCAAGAAACCAAGGGATGTCATATTCCGGGTACATTTTTACCAGATAAAGGACAACATTTTGCGCTGTGCCTGTCAGAGACAGAAGGTCTTTTACAAGGATGCCCCTATACTACTGCTTCAGGACCTCTCAAGATAGATCTTGACCCAAAGAGCTGCCTTAAAGCCCCTGTTGGCCGTCCTGCAAGAACGCAACATCCCTTATCGCTGGGGCTTCCCCTTTGCCCTTTTCATACATGGAAGGGAGAAAACATTTACTATCCACTCCCCCGAGGATATCCCCTCAACACTTCAAGGGCTGAACATTCAAAACATCGTCCTTCCCCCATGGCCTTCTTTGGACTCCTACATCAGGCACCCACCCCGGGACACACAAGACCCTCAGGGCCTTCCTCCTCGGAGAAATAGACACTGATGTCACCGCACTGGTTCTTCTACCACTTTCAATCCGTCTTGAGAACTGCTGTGATCCCAAAATTTAAGAGTATCCTTTGGACACTGTCTTATGATTAATGTGCCCCACTTGGCCGCCATAGGCTGAAATGTTAGAAAGGGCCATGGTCTATAGTTGTTCTTTCTTTCACTACAATAGCCTTAGGGCCCCTTCTCAGGAGTAGGATCCCCTTAGCTACGATATATTTGATTGTTTTTCATGTCGGTATAGGCCAGCCACTTGTTTTCTTTTATTTTTCCTTTTATAGTATAGGTGTGGTGGAGCTCAAATGTATTATATGTTTACTTTTTGCCTCACCTTTTCCTTCCACCCCCAGTAGGTTACAGTCCCAATATAGGCCCTCTCCTAGGCCCTAGGGACATTTGACTTTAATACAGTCGCCAATCTAGTTCCATCTGCAGGCTTTCCTGTCTCACTTTGCCTGCTTCCTGCTTGTGTAGATGTGTGTGTGTTTGCTGTGTGTGAGTCATACCTCTCCCTTCCCCCCTTGACAAATCACCTCCCTGCCCTATCTCCCTCCCCTTTTACTTTCAGTATATAAAATATGGCGGAACTGTCCTTCGCTTCCTTTAATGCTCAGGGCCTTAACATCCCAAGTAAAAGATCCCAGATACTTTATCACTTTCATAAGCGGAGAGTCAAAATCATCTGCCTTCAGGAAACACATTTTAAAGAAGGGCATGCGCCTAACATACGCAACAAGTACTATACCGAATGGCACTTTGCAAACTGTCGGGGCTCTAGATGCAAGGGAGTAGCAGTGGCGATTCATAAATCTTTGGCGCATCAGGTTCAGGCTTGCTGGACTAACATCAATGCACGCTATATTATTTTAATCCTCAATGTAGGGGGACATCTCTTCATGATTGTTAATGTCTATGCCCCTAACCAGGGACAGGCTAGTTTTTTCACCGCCTTAATAGAGAAGTTGATTCCCTTGGTTCGGGGCACAGTCATTCTCTGTGGAGATCTAAATGCCACCCTGGATCCAGGTCTGGACAACTCTTTGGGCAAGTCCTCATTATCTTACTCGACTATTAGGTCGATCAAAAAGGCCTACACTCTGCTCCAGCTGTGTGATGTCTGGAGGTTGCAACACCCCAGTGATAAAGATTTCAGTTTTTACTACCATCCCCATAATGTCTACAGCCATCTGGATTATATACTAGTATCCCATAGTGTCTTCCCATGGGTCTCCATTACGTCAGTGGCCAATATTCTCCTATCCGATCACGCTCCCGTCTATTGTTCGTTAACATTACCCTCCTCCTCGAGGCCTGCCTGGTCATGGTGATTGAATGAATCCCTCTTATTGGACACTGCCTGCTCAACTGATGTTTCCCAAACCATTGCACATTTTATACAGGATCATATGAATAATACCTTTCCCCGACGGTTCAATGGAAAGCCATCAAATGTGTCATAGGGGGGGTCTTGATCAGGCACGGCTCGAGGTTGAAAAAGGATAAAGCGGCTAAATTAAGTCTAACATTGTCCAAGGTTTCTTCATTAGAACTTCAACATAAGCGTGCTCTAGCATCAGACACACTACGAGAGTTGCTCTCTGTGCGATTGGAGTCACGGCGATTGCTGGAATCTTCCGGGCGCCGATACATGCAGATCGGCCGCAGCCGACTTTATGAATAGTAACAAGAGTGGGAGGATGCTAGCGAGAGCCCTGAGGCACCGATTGGCTAAATTGCATTTACCCCAGATTAGATCCCCAACTGGCACAATGGTCCATAAAACGGAGGAGATCAGTAAAATTTTCCATGCTTTCTATATGAAATTGTATAATCTGCAACCCCTTACCTCTCCTACCGTAGGACAAGAATTCCCTGCCCTCCCCACAGTTCCATCTAGCCTTGATTTCTCTGACTTTGAATCCCCCTTCACTGCCCCCAGAAATCTTATCTGTTTTCTCACGTCTCCCTAATGGGAAAAGTCCTTGCCCTGATGGATTTTCAGACAAATTCTATAAGACTTTCAGTGAGGAGCTAACTCCTCTATTAATGCGAGCCTTTAATCATGCCTTCTCGGACAATCCGTTTCCCGCTCATATGACATTGGCCCATATCGCTCTTATACCCAAGCCAAAGATCCCTCCCTTTGCAGTAGCAACAGGCCAATTTTGTTACTGAACGCAGACCTCAAGATCTACGCTAAGCTGCTGGCGAACAGAATAAACTCTGTGCTACCGGATCTTATACACCCTGATCAAGTGGGCTTTGTGCCAGACAGGGAAGCCCGGGACAACACCTTGAAAACTCTGGACATAGTCCACCATGCTCAATCTCGGAAAATTCCCCTAATGGTCCTATCCCTGGATGTCGAAAAGGCTTTTGATAGAATTTCCTGGCCGGCCCTGATTTTCACCCTTCAGCATCTGAGGATGGGACCCATCTTAATTTCAAAGATACTAGCCCTCTACCATACCCCCACCGCTAAGTTGAAGATTAATGGCACCCTTTCAGATTCATTCGCAATAACTAATGGAACACGGCAGGGATGCCCCCTATCTCCTCTTCTATACATCCTGGTGATGGAAAATCTACTTTCTGTGATACGCAATAACCAGGACATAATGGGAATCAGTATTGCAGGGACCGAGCACAAGTGCTCGGCCTTTGCTAATGACCTCCTGGTATACCTCACTAACCCAGTTACATCACTCACACCCCTCATGTCTAGACTTCATGCCTTCGGTAGTTGATCGATTTTCAAAATAAATACGTCCAAATCTGAGGCATTAAGTGTGTTCCTGCCCTCTCCTGTCCTTAACCAGCTCAAATCTGGTTATTCCTTTATGTGGCCATCTAGAGGACTGTCCTATGGGGATTATTATCCCGGGTGCCCTGTCAAATATTTTCTCCCTTAATTTTGAGTCAGCCTTCAGGCAAATCACTCAGGACCTCACCCTATGGACCACGCAATGCTTTTCTTGATTTGGTAGGGTTAACATTTTAAAGATGGCAATGTTGCAGACAATCCCTATCTATATTCCAAATTCTTTCTGGCATCGTGTGCAATGCCTTTTCACCTCATTTGTCTGGCCCTCTACCCGCCCTAGACTTTCCTATTTAGTATTGACCAGACACAAGACTTTAGGCGGATTAGGATTACCAGACTGTAGGAAATATTATTTAGCATCAGTTTTTGCGCGGCTGCTGGATATGGTATGCCAGGACGATAAAAAGATATGGACGTGCATAGCGCGTAGTGTAACCTCCCTGTCCCTTGCGTTGCTCCCTTGGATCTGGACCCCTGCCCTTGGGAACCGGTATCACCTCTCATACACTGTTAAACATACTCTAGCCTCAGTTTGCTCGCATAAAACATACCAGATTCTGATTGATAGGTTGGGAACTTTTATGCCAATTTCGGATAATCCCTCTTTTCCACCGGGTTTGGGCCCACGCCCCTTTTTTTCGGAGGTTCTAAATTGATTCCCTTACGCCTTGGCCAAGTGATGGGGGGATAGGCTTATCCCACTTGCAGGACTGATGATTGGATCTACTGCTCAAGCCTCGTCGGCCTTTCAATATGTCCAGTTACAGCATTTTATTTCCTCTTTGGGCAACACATTTAATGCCCAAAGACCTCTCACCAGGTTTGAACAAATGTGCCCTGAACATTCACCCTCACCACATTCTATTTCCACGCTTTATCGGGAACTCTCCACTAAGGATCAGCTAAAACTCCCCTCCTATTGAGCTGCCTAGGAGAAAGACCTGGGTAAGCAGTTTTCTCCCACACAATGGCATAAATGTTTTAGCCTTACCCATAAAGCCACCGTAGCCACAAAGGCCCAAGAGACGGGCTTCAAAATCCTCTCGCGATGGTACAGGGTCCCCCACCTACTCCATAAATGGTACCCACAGGTCCCCGAGACTTGATGGCGCTGCGGAACCTCCAGAGGAACCATGCTCCATATATGGTGGGAATGCCCTTCTCTGTCAAACTTTTGGAATACAATATACGCTACCATTAGAAAAATTTTGGGCCTAACTATCCCAAAGACCCCTGAAGCAGCTCTGTTGTTTATGGTTGATTTTGGAGCCTCCACATATAAAAAATCCCTTCTCCGGACTTTGCTGCAGGCGGCAAAAACGGTTATCCCTAGGCGAAATCGTCAGACCCACCCTCTTTTGAGGATTGGTTTATGGAGGTCTCCCATGTTTATCATATGGAAGATTCTCCTGCCTTCAATTCCCTCAATGCACAGGCCTGTGCTGTACCCGCGGGATCCTGTCTTACTCCGCAAAGGCCATGACATTATCCACTTTACCCCCCTCCCCTTTTTTAGCTCCTCACCATGTCCTCGACCCCCCTTATTCCCCTCCCTTTTTTTTCTCTCTCTTTCTCTTCCTGTGTGAGTATGTGAGTGTGTGTAGTTGCGTTGCCTGTCTTGTAAGTTTGTTCGACGGCTGCAACACCTGTGTCAGCTCCATGCCTTCATTCGGGACCGCTAAAATCCCTTTAACTCCTTAAGCCGAATGCCTGAAAAGTAGTTAATGACCAGAACATTTTTTTAGTTTTAGCCTCCTTGCGTTTCAACAGTGTAGCTTTTTTATTTTTTCAATGACGCAGTTGAATGAGGCCTCGTTTTATTTGAGACAAGTTGTACTTTATGGGGGAATAGTTTAAGTTTACTTATAAATAATTGCATTTTTTTTTTTCTTTGTTTTTTACATTTTTTTTGTTTTTTACACCATTCACATTTCACACTTAATAAATTGTTAGATTAATTCTAAAGGTTATTATGGTAGTGTGGAGATGTGTAGGTTTTTTTTGTGTGTGTAATTTATGCACAATTATTTTTTATTAAATATTTATTTTTATTGTATTATTTATTTATTTTATTTTTTACACTTTTTTTGTTTATTTTTTTACTTTTTTTTTTACTCCCATGAAGGGAAAACTGTTTAACATTTTTTTTTTATTTTTTTATACTTAGTAATGTATTAGCATAGTCATATATGCTAATACATTCTAATCTGTGTCACTTTATCACAGGCAGTGATCTGGACAGCACACAGTGCGTCCTAGTCACTGGCTTCTTACACAGACAGCTCTGGGGCCACTCTAGGTCCCCAGGGCTAACTGTGCAGCCGTTCCCCGGGCTCTGTCGGGTCACCGGGTGTTCTGATCACCCGACAGAGCAGGGGAACCTTTTGATTGCGCTGCGGTAACGCACCGCTGCAATCAAAGGGTTAAAGCACTGGGTTGCGGAGGTTTCCTCCGCAACCCGATGCTCGCAGGGGATGCTCTGGGATCGGGGCTGTGTAGTACAGGCCCGATCTCAGCGCAATTGCGGCGCCGGGCGCCTCAAACTCCAATGTCTGCAGCGACGTCTAAAGATGTCGCTGCAGACGAACGACCCGCACCAGCCGACGTCTAAAGTCGGCGGTCGTTAAGGAGTTAACATAGAGGCCATATAATAGGTTTAATTCTTTTTCTTTTCTCTGGTTTTGAACATATATTAGAACTGTTCGTTTTTTTGGTTGCTTTTCCATCACGCATTATCTGTTACAATGGTATTTGTGCAGGCGTCATTTGTTGTCTGCCACTATTGAGATCATTGACAGATCAATACATTATTTTCTGTTAGTCTTTTGCTGTGTCCCGCATTGTAACAATTTACTATTGACATTAGTATTGAATTCTTTTTGTAATAATTCTGTTATAATTGCGATGTATTAAAAATGAGACAGTCTTATGCCTCTTTAGGTTAGTGTATCATTCCTTAATGATATGTATGAAAGTGTTGCACAGCACTTGTATGACAAAATGGCATTAATAACAACGCCAGAACTGCAACAATTTTTGGCATGAGAGAGCTACATAAATGTGTTGTATCGTATGAATTGGCATAGACATTACCCCTGAAAAATGGCTCAGCTCTCAGCTCCTTTAGTCATATGGGTTACACATGGAGCAGTGTGGGATGGAGTAAGTGGGGCTGAGAGCTCTCGTTTTCCACTGTACCCTCAATGCCTACATTGCTGTCCATGCCTACTATCTCACACACCATGTGATATCCCTCCTGGTTGCATGGTCCCATTACCTCTTCCTTTCTTCACCTACTCCATCACACACTGCTCCATGTGTAACCCATATTACTAAGGGTTTTTCTTTTGTTTAAGTCACACCTTCTCTTCATATGTTGTACTCCACTATTATACTTGATTGATTGGATTTACTAAGATATGTGGACAGTACTATAAAATAATATATATTCTTTCTTAGTGCTTTTGAGCGGCGTGGACTTTTTAAATCTATTATTCGGATTGCAATATCCACTCCTCGGGCACCATAACCCCTACCTGGGCGCTGGACATTTCTTGATTATCAAACAAAAAGCATGGTGTAGAAAATATATCTTTGAAAGAGAACAAGACAATTGATACCTTGAAGAAGAATAGTGACCTTATATTACGAGTAGCAGACCAGAGGGGAGGGACAATCATTTAGGTCACTGGTCTTCAAACTGTGGCCCTCCAGCTGTTGTGAAACTACAACTCTCATCATGCATTGATATAATCTATAACAGTGGGCATGATGGGAGTTGTAGTTTCCCAACAGCTGGACGGCCGCAGTTTGACGACCACTGATTTAGATGAATACAAGGAGTTTATATGCATTTGAATAACTGTATGTTAGATAACAGCACACATAAGCAACTTACATATAACTATATGTTAGGTTTTCAGTGAATTGGCACAATTATTATTAATTGCATCCTGTAACAATGTTGCATTCATTGCCAAAGGTTGACAAGGACCGATTCCCCCCTCCAGATATGACCCACTGTGACACTGATTATTTTTTTTTTTTTTCCGATTCTCTTTATTTTACATGTAAATCACCCGTGTTGACAAAACAGATAGGAAACACTGAAGAATCATCAACGGCCCCTCGTGGATGTCCCCACTGAGTATCCAACAAAAAAAATAAAAAATAAGACCCCTGCCAAGGAAGCATATTCTGTAATTACAAAGAATTTTCAGTACGTGTTAGTTCAGACTACATCAGTGCTGTACCTAAAGGGTAAGATATACTCTAATTCTTTGTTCATTTGGAAAGGTGGATTGTGAGCTTATGTATTTTGTCCAAAATATCAACTAATACCTTATGTTTGCAATTTTCCCAGTATGTAGTTGTGCCCTGTAATATTGGAGAGCAGATGGTGAAGTGTTTTATGTTGGGCACTTGGAATATGATGGGCAACCTACTCAATCAAATAGTAAGGGCATCATCAATTGGTTGTAAGCCAGCATGGTGTACCTCACACAACCATATAACTGTCCCCTAAACTTTAAAAAAAAAATTTTTTGCAGTCTCCCCTTGTATGATATTGTGGCTTTTCTGCATACTGGTATAAACCTGTACTTATTTAATATGCAGTTTTTTTTTTAATAGGTAGTTGCCCCCTAGTAGATGGATGTGTGAGCAACTGCTCGTTAGTGAGCTGCACCTCTTAAGTTGCTCTTAAATGGTTCATTGTAAGTGTGGTCTTGTGTCTGTGTTTTTTTAAGTAAATAAAGTCCAATTTTTCTGTGATGTTTCTTTCATTCAGAAAGTTGCAAATAAATATCTTCCATTTCTTAAAAATGTCTTTGTCTGTTGTTCTTGGCTTCTTTCAGTCTATAGCCTGTTCAGATAAAAATAACGTTTAATTTGGGCTATAACCACTGCCGTCAGAGGCACCTTCTATGGGATTTGATCTTTAAATTTATACTTGAATGGGTGAATACATTTCTTTAACTACTTAAAGAGGTTTTGCCATGAAGTAAAATCGACGTGGGAAGTTTGTAAATTAAATAATAAACATTTTCACCATTGATATTATTATTCTGCACCGTTTTTGTCTTAGCTGCTCCTTTAGTGATCCATTGTTTACAGCTTGTCTCCATTGGTTACGACCAGGGCTGAGTGCTTCTCAGTCCTGGTCGCACATGCTCAGACATCACCTCTTCTCTCAGGCAGCTACTGAGAGTTCAAATCCCAGGTGGTATCATTCTACTCCTGTCCTCTGTACTCCTAAGTAATTAGTCAAACAGTGCAAATAAATTAAAAAAAGATATGTGCATTGATAAAGAGAAATAAAATCCACAGATTTGGTTCCTGCAGGGATTTGAACCAAGGACCTTTGTGCCTGGAGGCAAAAGCTTTACCTCTGGCACAATTTGAGCTACTACAGTTTTACCTAAACGACTTCTTGCAAGAGAGAGAAAGGTTGATCCTGCAAACGCACTTTGTTGCCCATAGCACCCAATCAGTGCTCCCCTTTCATTTCATATAGTGGTCTGGAAAAATGAGAGGGGAGCTCTGATTGGTTGCTACGGGCAACAAAATGAGTTTTAGACCGAGACAGTTTTCATACATGTGGACCTATATGTACAAATGTAAAAATGCACACAATAATTATTGCAAAACTTCTATTGGCACCGACCTCCTGAAACTTTTACTGGTCAGGCAACTACTCTAACCTTTAAACTTATGTATGAATACATTGTACCCTAATAATTATTTTTTTGCCTGCAGAAAAAAAACTTCCATATGAGATTAGAGGTTTGGTAGACAATTATAGTCTCCATGCTCTATGGAGTCATAATGTAGTCCTATCCAGAAGCCGTAAAGGGAATGTGTCATCAAAAAATGATCTATTGTTTAACTCCCTTTTTTTATGTTAAACACATTTTTTAAAGAATTTTTGTTATTTCCCATATCACTTTAAAAAATTTTAAAAAATCTTAAGTCCTGCAGTTTTCACTTTGGCCACTATGCCTAATAATAGTCTGCTCATGATCAGTACAAGCAGGGTTACACTGAAAGGTGACACCAATGTGTATAGATAACACTGGATCCAGCAGTCACAATAAGATATAGTCACAGCTCCCCCTCTTCCCCCTCCCTGCACACTGGCTTCTTCCCAGATCACAAAGCATGGCTAGAAAATTCTTCTATAGAAGTCAATAGGACTGAGTCAGTCTTAAAGTGGTTGTCTCGCTACAATGATTGGGTTTTAATTAAAAGATCTTTAAAAAACAAGCAGCTTTGGAATATATGTTCATTACAGATGTCCTACTGATTTTGAGTTATCCCTGGTAGTAGGAGTGCATCAGCTCACAAATCCCTATAGCAGCCGACCTGTTGATCTTTATCTCACTGACTGCCAGGCCTGGATGACTCATCTGTTTCTGAATACAGGTCAGAGCAGAGAGCCCCTCCTGCACAGTATGTGATGCTTCCTTAGGGGAGGGTGAGGGCTCTACTCCCCTTGTGTAGCTGTGCTGCCTGGATTAACCCTGTGTGTGCCTGCTCCCTCCTGTTTTCTACACAGATTGAGGAGAGCAGAGGTGAGGCTGATCAGCAGTGAAGTGTGTTACTATAATCATGATGTGTCTGTGGAGCTTTGACTATACTAATAGAAAAGATCAGAGGGGCATGTGAACGGATCATATCCCTTCATGCTCTGCTGTATTAGTGACACATCGTGATTATAGTAACACACTTCACAGCTGCCATGTGTCTGTTCTGACAGTGTTTGTTGTTGCTGGAGATGTGGAGATTTGTATGCTAAGCAGGGGGTATAGGAACACTTACATCCCCCCCCCCTGCTCTGCTATTAGCACACACAGCTTCACAGACCTCTCCACACTCATAGATCAGCCCTCTCCTGTCTCCTGACTCTATGGAGAGGAGCAGCAAGAGCTCAACCACAGTACAGTATGGCTGATTCAGCAGCAGATCTAGGCAGGCACACACAGGGTTAACCCTGGCAGCAAACCCCCTCGCCCTCCCCTGCAGTCCAGGAGGAGAGCCTTCTGTGTGCTGAGGGGAGGGGGGAAGAGGGAGGAGAAGAGGAAGACAAGAAGCACGCCCCTAAATTCAAAAATCCTTTGCTGCCAGACACTGAGGTAGGCTGAAAGCCTGTAGTGAGACAACTCCTTTAAGGCTCCTAAGTGCATGAAGCTGTAAAGTATCTCTCTGACTGCTGTTAAAGTAGTGCAGGCAAGAATGCTACCCCCATAATTGTATATAGATGACTGAATTGAGAAATCTACAATCAGAAAATAAAAACTGATAAGAAGAAAAGAATATGGATCAGGGTCTTGTTTTAATTAGTAAAAAAAAAATGACAACAGATTCCCTTTAAAATACAGAGCTGTCTGTGCAAATAAAAGTCTTTCATGTGAGCAAAGGATTTTTTGTCATTGTACCTATAAACAATTGACAACATCTAAACTAAATGCTTTACGGTGTGTAACATTTGTAATATTCAACCACGAGGCTCTCATGTAATAAGCACTGTACAGATGGAGCAGATCCCCGCCTGGAGGAGTTGTGTTTCTGGTTGATCATTAGCTGGGAGGGGAGGGGACTGCTACAGACACACATATAGACTGCAGGGAGAGCAGCTCCCATACACAGGCTTCCCTCTGGTAAGACAGGCCGCATATACAACATACACACAGCTGAGCACTGCTGCACTGCACACACTAACATATGTGTATCTGCTTCTTATACAGATATCTCCAGTGACAGCCTGCAGCAATGACCGGATCACAGAGAGCTTTAACCAAGGGTAAGTGTGAGACTATAAGGAGACATGTTGGGAAACAGCTTTTTTTTATAATTGGTTGTTAGTCTTTTTTTTAGACTGCACATATATTCTCTTGCTATATAAATTTCTTGTGACATTGCTTCCTCTATGCAGATTTTGATACATGAAAAGATATTTAATGGTGTCAGTAAAAAGTTGATTCAAGGGTATTCCACTTGCACTGACAGTGTGCAATCTCATGGTCAAACATTGACACCCACATATTACACAATGACTGGGGCAGGCTGGATAGTCAGTCATGCCTGTTACTATGTAATTATAGTAGATAAGGATATATGTAATAAAGTGTATTGTTTAATGCTTGTGTTTGAACTAATATTATTTATGCGCTTTGCTAAAGTAATTTGTGTGCAAAAGGAACAAGGAAACTATATAGAGTGATGGATGGTTGTACTGCTGGGTATATGTAGAAGGGCACATACTGTATCATTATTATGTTATGTGATTAGAGATGAGCGAGCAGTAAAAAGTTCTAGTTCGATTAGAACCTTGAACTTCAGTGCGTTCGGTTCAAGATTCTATTCAAACTAGAACCCCATTAAAATCTATGGGAGAAGATGTTCTGGTTAATTTTTATACCTATACATGTGAGGAGAAGCTGGAATTATCATCCATAACCGTAAACTGAATACGTGGAATTTTTATTTGCCCAACAGTGCTGGGGAGCGGAGTGTGGCTGTGTTATGCTGGGCAGCCCGCCTAGTCTAATAGTATGGGTGTCACTAATAGGTTGTAAGCCAGCATGGTGTACCACATGTATCTATGTTTATGGCACACTTTTGTATCGCCTTATTATATGCAATTGTAGCACCTGCAACCATCCCCTCATGCACCGAGGTTGTGTGAGTGGTTGTTTTATTGGTAACTTTGCATCTGTGCAATCTCCCCAAGCATTATACTGCAGCTTTTCTGCATGCTGGTGTGAATAGGTGTTAAGTTGGTGTGCAGTTTTTCATCTTGCTTAAGCAATTAGCTGCACCTGCGATCTTTTTCCCCGTTAGCATAAATGCCAGAGTTGCTAGCTTCTGGGTTCATCTTAGTTCAGCCATTGAGCTGTGAACAAGCCCCTAAGAATTGGAGTGTTTTTTGAATACGTGGAACAACTTAGTGAAGAAGATTTGGCTCTAAGAGTGACAGAAAAAAAATTGAGCGGCTAAAATACTTCATTCTTTTCAATGGCTAACTGAAAAGATGAGGACAGCTTGCAAATAGGGAGGTAGCTATAGTGGGTGCAGCGGTAGCAGCTGCTACGGGGCCCTGCTTCCTGAGGGGGCCCAAAAGCCCCTTTGACACACAGGAGATTTGGAGATGGTGTGTTATACAATTATTTAACCCCCAAAACAGCATTTAGCAAATCCAAGCACTCTGTCTAATATATATCCATGTACATAAGAGGTGTTATGTGAGCCTGCAAATGTCGCCAAACAGCTGCTGGGAAAGATGCAGCCAGAAATACCAAAGTCCCTAACTATTGATGTCTATGGAGAGGAAAATGCTATCTAACTAATTAAGAGCAGTCTGTACAGTACAGAGAGAGCTGAAAATGGTGTTCACAAGGCAATACAGTGAAATATATATAACATGGTGATGTGATTTTAGCAGCCAATGAGAGCCCTACACCTCAGCGATGACGTTTTTTTTTTACTCTTTTCTGTGCTCTGCACTGCAAGTGCAGAAAGCCGCTGAAAACAAACACAAAATGGCGTGTTGAACTAGAACTTTACTCGAACAAACAGTAAGGCAATGTTCACACGGCTTAAAATGGAACGTATCTCGCCCCGTATTTTACGGTGTACTGCGCAAAATATGTCCCAGTCATTACGGTAATCCACAGTTCTCATTGAGAACTATGGATTAAGTCTCCTCTCCCTGCTGGCAAAATACGGCGAGCGGGAAGATAAGTGACATGCCAATTATTCACGGCGCATACGCGACGGGAATAATGCATGTCTATGTGGCCGCTCCTCCTCCTCCCCCCCCCGCCCTGCTCCAATACACACGGCGTAATTGTGGGGCAAAGTACATCCCGCAATTGCACCGTGTGAACATAGCTAAAGGCCGTGTCCCTACGGCACAGGACAAACACCGGTCGGTTTATCCGACCGGTATTTGAACTGTTTTCGGGCCATGCATACAGCCGCAGGGGGGACGGCTTTTCTCCACGATTAGCTGAGAAAAGCCCTCTCCCTTTGCATTCACATGTTCATATTCCGTACAAAAACCGGTCGGAAGAATGAACAAGTTTAATGTCCGAAAATCCGCCGGGCGAAAACCCATGCAGTGGAGATCGCTGCACAGGTTTTCCATAGTGATCCATTGTAACGTTTGTCAGCCGGTTTGCAGACTGTTTTCAAAACCGAAAACCATCTGAAAAACCGGCTGCAAACCCCTGCTGTGGTGACAAGCCCTAAAATGTTCGGATCAAGTTCTAAAAATTTGAGAAGTTCTCCTGGAACAACTTTTCGTGAACAGTTCGATCAACACTATATGTGATATCGGAGGCCAATTTCTGTCAAACAAATTGAACAATGGGGTGAAGTGTGCAGTGAGGATTCCCTAGTGATTGCTGTATGTAGCAAGAACTCTGTAACTTAATTATAACAATTAAAAAGTGAAAAGGAAATGTCAGCAGAAGCATGATTGGGGCTATAACATAAGCTAGTAACTCCTCCAATAGAAAACGTCTTCAATCTGCAGACAGTTGTTTTGGGGTGTTTTCCCCTTGTCAGTGCAGAGCAGAGTTCTGGTTGGCTGGGTAAAAGACCTTCATGGAGAGGGTCTAGTTCTCTTTTGAGAGAGCACCATAAAGGTAGCAATGCCCGCGCCCCCCCCCACCCCCCTATGAGAAATAGAACATGCAAATAAGCCCTAGTTTTCTGTTTCCACCTGTTTGGCTGTCTAAACGACAGTGGACCAAAAAACAACCAGAAAACCAAATCCTAAAAACATTCATAAAACTGAGTTTTTTTTTTTTGTTTGTTTTTTTTTTTTTGGTGCATTTGTCGCTTTTTTGCAGAAATGCACAGCACTAGATTTGCTGTGTATTTCTGCAAAAAATGTCCAGTGCTTTACATAGACTCTCTAATAGTAAATTTTCTGCTCTGCTCCGTCGTTTTTTGCAACTTATTTCAAAAAACGACCAGCAAATACAATGAGGAGAAAAGACACATTCTGTAGAGACAACAGAACCTTTTTACTATACAAGTCTATGGGACCTCTTTTCAGGACGTTTTTGTGTACAGCGGAGACATAGCCTCAGGCCATGTTCACACGGCTTAAAATGGGCCATATTTCGGTCCGTAATTACGTGCCGAAGTGCGCCAATTACGGGCCGAAAACGGCCCATTCATTACGGTAATTCACAGTTCTCATAGAGAACTATGGATTATGTCTCCTCTCCCCGCCCGGCGAAGCCGCCACAGGGGGAGATAATTGACATGTGAATTACTAGCGGCGTATACGTGCCGCTGGCAATTCAAGTCTATGGGCCGGTGAAGTGCCGGCCCCCTGCTCAGTCTCCCGCCCCCGGTCACACGGCGTAATTGCGGGGCGTAATTACGCCCTGCAAATACACCGTGTGAACATGGCCTTAGAGGTAGCGGCCCTTTCAGTCATATCCAACTCTTTGAAGAGCCTTAAAACATGACTGGGGATTTAGGCCAAGTCAGTAACTTCTGTACAAGAAACAGTCTCCCAAATGCAGACAAGACACCAGAGACTCAAATTCTCCCCCTAAAGCTTCTTTAACCCCTTAACGACGGCCCACTGTCTTTTGATGGTGGGCATTTCAGGTCGTTCGTCTGCAGTGACATCGTTTGTCGCTGCAGACATTGGGATTTGTGGTGCCCAGTGCCACAGCTGCGCTGAGAGCAGGGCTGTACTTCGCAGCCTAGTTCCAAGCACAGCCTCTTCAAGCGCCGAGGAGCATAGGAAACCTATAAATATGCTAATACATTACAAAGTGTAAAAAAAAAAAAAAAAAAAAAAAAGTAAAATAGTTATCCCTTCATGGGATTTGAAAAAACAAGTGTACAAAAAAATAAATAATAAAATGCAAATAAATGTGCATACATTACGGCCAAAAAACTACACATATTAGGTATCCACATGACTTGTAATAACCTGTAGAATTAATATAACAAGTTAAGTGTGAAATGTGAATGGTGTAAAAAAAAAAAAAAAAAAATAAAAAAAAAAAATAATAAATAAAAAATATTGGAAAACATTTTAAACTCTGCAATAATTTATAAGTGAACTCAAACTATTCCCCCAAAAAGTACAACATGTCCCAAATAAAACGAGGCCTCATACAACTGCCATTGAAAAAATAAAACGGTTACAACTGTTGAGATGCAAGGAGGCAAAAACTAAAAAATGTGTTGGTCATTTAGTACTTTTCAGGCATTCGACTGAAGGGGTTAAATATTGTTTTTCCCCAGGAAACCTTGTATGGCCAGTAAGTCTTCCTACACCTCTTTAGGGAGAAACTTTACCTCCCCACAGCAGATGAATACTTGACCCAACCGTCAGCGTACAAGCAACCTGATTATCTTGCATATGAAAGTTGTTCTGTTTGCATGACTTCTTTAATTAGGGCATTTTTCCACCCATAGACATAAAACATGTCTCTGTACTATGCTTGTTGGTAATTTAAATATGCATTTAATAAGCATGTGTAAATTAGCACTGTGTAGTCCTTTTTGGTCAGAACTTGATCCAAATGGCACAGTTAGGCCTCGTTCACACGGCTTATTTCTGCCGCGGATTGGCGCCGTACTGCGCGCCGGATTTGCGCTGCAGTACGGCGCCAATCCGCGGCAGCAATTACGGTAATCCACTGTTCTGATAGAGAACAGTGGATTCCGTCGCTCCTCCCCGCTCGGCGAATCCGCTGCGGGGGGAGAAAGTAACATGCACATTATTTACGGCGTGGACGCGCCGTAAACAATGCATTGTCTATGGGGCCGGGAGCGGCGCCCCCGCCACGCCCGGCCCCGTCCCGCCCCTTATTCACGGCGGATTTGTGAGCTCAACACGGCTCACAAATCCGTCGGGAATAAGCCGTGTGAACAAGGCCTTAAGATCACACCCTTTATTCAAAAACTGATTAAAACAGCTCACATTGTGGAAAAATAGATAACTCCTGCTGAAGTGTTTTACGCCTGTGAACACTCTGTCATAGCATGAATTAGCCCTACCAGAAGCCTCATATACAGGCTGCAGTTGTTTCTCCTCTCCTTCTCTAGACTTGCTGCTATGTATAATATGTGACCTGTGCCATAGATGTTATCTGTATACTAAACAAATATATATTTCAGGTAGCGCTGCCCCAGGCCCAGTACCAGAGGGAGTAATTCGACTTTACAGCATGAGATTCTGCCCCTATGTTGAAAGGGCACTGCTTGTTTTGGTTGCCAAAGAAATCAAGTAAGACCAAATGTTATGAAAGTTCTATAGTTCATACTGTATCTATGTCAGCATTCCTTGTTATATTATATTCTGTGATCTTGGAACAGTCAAAGAGATTAGGGGGCAAATGAAACCTTTGACCCTTTGTCAAGGGTGTGAGATTCTCGATATGTTCTTCTACTGTGACTTGAATACGACGGTCTTTTGTGTTTAAAAGTGTGATGTTCCTTTTCTTTATACAGACATGAAGTCGTCAACATTAACCTAAAGAGCAAGCCTGACTGGTTTTGTGAGAAAAGTCCTCTGGGTTTGGTGCCTTCTATTGAAACCTCTGATGGTAAAATAGTCTATGACTCTCCAATTGTTTGTGATTACCTGGATGAAGCCTTTCCTGGAAAGAAGTTGACTCCAGCAGATCCCTATGAAAAAGCGCAACAGAAGATTCTTCTGGAATTTTTCTCTACAGTAAGAACTTTGGAGATTTAGAACGGGTGTGAAGAACGTTAGGGGCTCTTATCAATCAGACTGCAAGTTAGATTTATTTACAAGCAGACTTGCATGTCAGGTCTGGAAGCAGGTAAAGCAATTGCCCAGTTTCACAGATATAATAGCAGATATGTCACTGTAGTAGATTACTGGTTTGCCTAAATTATGTGAACTTTAGGATGGTCATATTTAGGAAAGATATAGGGCCACATGTATAAACCTGTTTAGGTCTAAAACTCACTTTTTTGCCCATAGTAACCTAGACCTAAACAGGTTCATACATGTGGTCCATAGAGTTTGTTAGGGGACTTGCATGTTGACAATGTTTGTAACATTTAATCATTTACAGACCAAATTTGAGCTCTCCCATAATTCCTTTTTTCCGGTATCTCCAGTTACACCATGCTATAACCCTTCATTCCAGACCTCTAAAGCAGCCATATCCCACCAGCTTCTGATTTAAAGTTCTTAAAGGGGTGTTATCGTTTCATTAAATGGTCTTCAGAATAAGGGGACAGTGAAAACAAGCAACTTTGCAATTGGATGTCATTAGCAAAGCTGCCTTGTTCTCATGTCCCTTATCTTGTGTTTTTATTTACACTGATATCCAGTGTGGGTCTAATCCCTCCTGATCCCTCCTTGCATTTCACTAGCTGAGAGCTCATTTACATTCTGTACAGCCCCTGGGTCGATTCACGGGCTGTACAGAATGACTCAGTTAGGCTATGTTCACACGGTGTATTTGCAGGGCGTAATTATGCCCCGCAATTACGCCGTATGACCGGGGGTGGGAGCGGGGGACTGAGCAGTGGGCCGGCACTTCGCTGGCCCATAGACTTGAATTGCCAGCGGCGCGTATACGCCACTAGTAATTCACATGTCAATTATCTCCCCCTGCGGCGGCTTCGCCGGGCGGGGAGGGGAGACGTAATCCATAGTTCTCTATGAGAACTGTGAAGTACCGTAATGAATGGGCCATTTTCGGCCCGTAATTGGCGCACTTCGGTGCGTAATTACGGACCGAAATACGGCCCATTTTAAGCCGTGTGAACATGGCCTTAGGGGCCGTAGCATTTTTCTGTCTCCACACCTAGCAGAAACAGACTTCAGCAGATTGTACAATGAGAAAACATGACAGTTTTGACCCTGTGCCTAACTCTCCTGCATACACGCAGATCTGTGCCGTTCTTAGAAAGCTGTAATACATCTCCAACGGTGAGAGGAGATCAGTGCTCAGGTTAGATTGAATGCAGCCTGTGGTATGTATACAGCTCTTATAAAATAAGACTGATAGGGAGAGACACAGTGATATGTGGACTCAGAGGGGAGGAGAGTCTCAGGCCAGCAGTGAAGGGGGGATGATGTCATCCAGCTGGGAGGGGAAGAAACGCCCCTGCATTCAGAGTTGAGAAGCTCAGAGCAGTGTGAATGAGCCGAAGTAAGGAAGCGATACATCCCCTTTAAATCTCAGGGTCCAAGACGCCCGATTTCCGCTATTTATACCTACAATATACTAGCTAAGGTTGCCCAATATCCCACCCTGAGGATTTATTGGAGTCCCCTTTATTTGTCTCACCAGCAAATAATAATTGACTTACACAGTTATATATGCTGCAATGTTACCTCACACCTTTTAGGTTACATAAAATGGGCATAAGGTCCTTCCCTTCCTCCATTCAGTGCATCCCTCTAATTTCTGGCACATGATTTGGGTATATCCTCATATGCAACATTTTGGAACAAGTTGTTGATTTCCTTTTTGAGGTTGCATCTTCCAATGTGCCTTTCACTCTGGCAGTCTGCCTGTTCGTAATGCTTGAAAAGTAATTCTAGCAACACTACTGATAGACTTTCCTCATAGGGTGAGTTCACACAACAGCTTTTACACCAATGACACCATCAGCACCAAAAAAGAACCAAAACATTGAAACTGTTAGCAAGGAAACAATAAGGCAGATATCTGCCCCATAGGCCTCGTTCACATGCCGGTTTTGGCCGCAGGCTTTGCCACGGCCAAAACCTCGTCGAGCCGTGCCGCAAACTCGCGTCTCCCGACGCGGGTTGTGGCCATGGCCTCGGCGTGGGAGGGGCATGGTCTGGCGCGCGGCTTGCGCCGAGGGTTTGCCCCCATGCAAATTAATAGCAGGGGGCAAACCGCGGCGCGAGCCGCATTCCAGCCCCGCACCACCGCGGCGACGCCCACGGCAGCACCGCGCGGCCGCCGTGCAGAGAACTTCCTGTCAGGAATTGACAGAGTTCTTGACACGTGCGGGTTTGGCCGCCAAACCTGCGGAGTGTGAATATTAACGCGGTTTACTATAGGAAACCATGTTAATAAACTAGACGCGATTTGGCAGCGGAAACAGCGTCGGAACCCGCGGCTCTATCCGTCGTGTGAACGGGGCCATATACTTTATATACTGGTGTAAAACAAGCGTCCAAACTTACCCCCCAAGAGAGTCTTTATTCCTTGCTAGAAAGGCTATGGCAGTGCGCTGTATGGATTAGAGACTCTCTACTCTGTGTCAGTGGAGAAATTTGGTTAATATTTTCTGTCCAGATAAATTCTCTATAGTTTAAGGGGGTAGTGTGATTTACCACTCACTCTATATAATCCATGTACTCTTGAGACTTCAATAAAAGAGTCAAAGCCTTACTGTATCAGTTCAGGTAGAAATAGGTATGTTTAATGGCCGTGAACTATGTCATACAAAGTACAATATTAAAGGGGTTTTGCCATGAAGTGACTTACCTTGCCTGTTATCTTGCTCAAACAGAAGATAGATAAATCATGCTGTGTCATGAACTGCTGTGGGGGGGGGGGCTTGGAGAGAGGGGACCCCCAAGCAGAGCTAGCAGAGGGAGTAAGCAAGGAAGCATCTGCAATGTTTAGTAAGATAATTCCATTACAACAGTGGATTCTCTATACAGCATAGAGACTCATACACTGCATTTTCTCCACAGTCCCTTCAACGCTCATTCATCTTCCCTGTCATCAGATAAGAAGTGCATACATGCAAGCCCGGCTAGGTCAGCTCCTCAGCTCCTGTCAGCTCTAGCTGGTTGTGTCTAATGCAAACTTTTAAGTAACTAAGGGCTTGTAAAGAAAGCTGCAGCTCTCAGAGGCTTCACTTTTTGTAATCACATATATTTAGAAAAGTGATTAATATTTTTAAGGACCCAATAAATACATCGTGGCAAAACCCCTTTAACCTCTTAAGGACCCTGGACGTATGAGTACGTCCCAGGGTCCATAAGGGGCTTTGCAGGGAGATCGCTCCGCCCCCCCCCCCCCCCCCCCCCCCCTGCACAGCTGCCGGGTGTTAGCGGATAATCGCCGCTAACACCCGGCCGTTACGGCACGGACGAGCAGCGTTGCCCGCCCGCGCTGCTTAACCCGTCAGACACAGTGGCAAAGATGGCCGCGGCGTCTGAATGAATGAAGATCGGTGCCCCGCACCGATCTTGAGGGTGATCGGCACAGTCGCAGCATAGCTGCAGCGATCAGACCCCTGGACATGGAAGCGGGAAGCCTTGGGAAGGCTCCTGTCACTTCCATGTCCTGGTTTGCCCCACTTCCGTCCGCATCGGGGGGAAACCGGCATCTTGGTACAGTCTAATGCATTGCATAGGCAATGCATTAGACTGTATTGGCAATCGCGCCACCTAGTGGTAAAGCACTATAGGTGGCCTCAATGTTAAAGTGAAAAAAAAAGTTTTACAGTACAAAAAAGTATTAAGTTCAAATCACCCCCTTTCTCCATTTTACAAATAAAAAATAAAATAATAAAGTTCCACATATTTGGTATAGCCGCGTCCAAAAAAGTCGGATCTATAAAAAATATAACATTTATCCTGCACGCGGACCACCGTAGAAGAAAAAAAATTCCAAACGCCAAAATTGCGTTTTTTGGTCATTTTATGTCACTTAAAAAATGGAATAAAAGCGATCCAAAGAGTTGAATGCATTCCAAACTGCTAGCGATAAAAAGTACACTTCAGCCCGCAAAAAATGCCGCCTAAGTGACATCCATAGGTGTTAGTACATAAAAGTTATTGGTTGCACAAACTGGCGGCGCAAATTTCAAAAATAGAAAAAGTTTGGATTTTTTTTTTTTACGATACCAAAACATAACGGAAACCCTACATGTTTGGTATTTCCGGATGCGTATCAACCTGTAGAATACAGATAACCCATTATATTGACCGAAGAACGAACGCCGTAAAAGCAAAACCCCCGCAAACATGGCGAAAACACGTTTTTATTTCACAATTTGTCCCACTTGGAATTTTTTTGCAGTTTCCCAGTATATTCTATAGCATAGTGAATAATACCATTAGAAAGTACATCTTGTCCTGCAAAATAAAAACCCTCGTGTCTATGTAGGTGGAAAAATAAAAAAGTTATGGCTCTGGGAAGGCGAGGAGGGAAAAACGAACGTGTCACCAACAAAAAAACGCCGGGTCCTTAAGGGGTTAATATGCCAGCTACATTTCCATGATGCTACTTCAGCCCTTTGCATATGTCTGGGTTATGGACTCTGCTTTGACTTCACTATTATTTGCCAAATATTTCACCAAGTCTGGTGTTTGTTAATGTTTATCTCCTTTATAAATCATTTAAAACTAGTTAAAAAAAAATTTATTCACAAGATGTCCACGGAGATACTTCAGATAGGTGTGCTCACAAGTTACCAGTCATCTATCATAATGTTACCAACCCCAATCTCCTTGAGACTGGACTTTCTTATTGTAGTCTAAGGTACAACACTGGCAATCGGTGATACTACCAGATTGGCATCCTAATTAGTACATTGCCTTTTCTGTAGTTTGCAGTTCATATCTTATGAACATGACTGTCCATTTTGATGGAATTAAAAAGAATTTAATTTGTACTTTTGAGGAATCCAAGCCTTTTTGGTGTATATAACCATTATGTTTGTATCTATAGTATAATATCTGTGTGTGTTTCATTTCAGATTACGACTTTATTGTACAGTGTTTTGCTTGCCAGGAAGAAAAATGAAGATACAACTGAGTTAAAGACAAAGGTTTTTGAGAAATTCAAAATGCTTGAAGAGGTAACTCATTGTTTTTAATTATTATAAGATGACTCCCTCACTTCATAAAAGCAGGTTAAACACCAATTCTCACCAGGGTGAAGTAAAGGTACAGTATTATGCAGTGGAGGTTTAATATAGGCAAAACACTGCCACCCACTAACCCACCCACCAATCATGGGAGGGAGGGGGTGCCTAACTTGTACATAGATAAGGCTATTGTAGGATACCAGTCATGATTATGTGTAGTGCACCACGCTGTGCTGACATGGTGTGCTGGGTAGCCCATCTGATTGAATAGTATGGGCATCTCTAAAAAGATATAGGTTGGCATAGTGCACAACACGTAACCGTATGAATGGCACCCTTCAAAAGCCTGATGTATGTGCAAGGCAATCACCCCCCACATAGGATGACTGCTAGGTGTGTGTGGCTGTTAATCAGTGTTCTACACCTATGCAACCTCCTTTGCATAATGTTGTGCCTTTAGTGCATTCTGGTGTGAATTTGTGTTTAACTTGCTGTTGCATTAGTTTCTGTTTACGTATAATACTAAGTAACTACCTCAACATGAATAGTAGAAATATTAGTGGTTCAATACTACAGTGCAGTGTAATGAGAAAGCCATGGTCCATCCCTTTTGCTCCGGGCATGCTTGTGCGCCCCTTTGGTGTGCCCGTTGGTTTGTCAGCTCTCTCCCCTTATAGGTATTTCTCTAGTGTGTGTGTGTGTGTGTGTGTGTATATACCCCATCTTGCTGCCTTGAAGGGCCAGCATGGGTCACCCAGCTTTTTCAGGACAAATTGCCTGTTACCTCTGCATTCTTTCGTTGTTGGTATGCTACCTTGCTTTTGTCTTGCGTTCTAGTGTGTGAATTTTGGGTATCTAACCTCTTTTCATCTCCTGACCTTTGCACTTGTCTACTGGCCTTTCTGACCTTCTGCAAGTCTCTTTCCAATTTAGGAAAACACTGTGCCTGTCCTGTCCTGATGCTTGTTACCCATCACATCTGTCTATCCTTCCAGTACCAAGCCTGCACATCAGCTGTTACTGCGAGTGACACGATGGAGATAGTGATTCTGGGGGTTTCTGCTGCGTCCCTTGTACTGGGGGCTTGGATTTATCCATCTATCATGTTACATTTGGGATATTTAAAACCTCTTTTCGCAGTTGTGTCACAGGCGACAGCAAGAATAGTGCAGTATGCAGCATTATTCTTGCCATATAAAATGACAAAACCGTGAGAGAACTCTGTACCTTGTTGTTAGTCGGTGAGAGCCATCAGGCACCATTTCATCTGTCGTACAATGGAGGTAGCTTTCATTCTGAACGGAAGCCACATTATACATGTGAACAGAAACCTAATTTCCAGATTTTCTAAAATGTATTTTTATTTAGATCACCTATTTTGTTTTAATTTTTTTAGCATTATATTTCTATTTCTTATTAACTCTTGTTTACAGGCACTGATCAAGAGGAACACTCCTTACTTTGGTGGAGAACATGTGTCTATGATTGACTATATGATGTGGCCCTGGTTTGAACGGTTCAATATATTTGATGTCCTTGAGTAAGTGAGAAGATATTATTTTGCATTGCTATTTATACCACATCCTTGTTATAGCTTTAAAGGGAATGTCATAAAAATGACTTATTGTTTAACTCACATTTTTATGTTAAACACATTTTTAAAGAATTTTTGGTTATATTTCTTTTTAAATTTTTCATATCACTTTCAATATTTTTTAATAATTCTTAAGTCCTGCAGTTTTCACTTTGGCCACAAGGCTTTGTTTGCACAGCTTTAACGGCAGTTAGAGATACTTTACAGCAGCTTCATGCACATAGGAGTCTTAATACTGTTTCTGTCCCATAGACTTCAATAGGACAGTTTTCTAGTCTGCTGTGTGACCTAGGAAGAATTCACTCTGCAGGGAGGAGGGGTGGAGAGCTGTGGGCTATCTCCTCTGGTGGATTCTGTGTTATCTATTCACACTGGTGTCTCCTTTCAGTTTGACCCTGCTTGTGTTAATAATGAACACACTGCTGAAAATCTTTATCTATAGGGCAGGAAGTGTCAGACTATTACTAGGATTAGTGGCAAAAGTGAAAACTGCAGGACTTAAGAATTATTTAAAAAAATTTTAAAGTGACATGGAAAATTAAAAATAATATAAACCCAAAAAATTCTTTAAAAATGTGTTTAACATAAAAATGTGAGTTAAACAATAAGTCATTTTTGATGACACATTCCCTTTAAGCAAATTGTCAGAATGTAGTGGTTTACAGGAGTTTATCTAGGTGGGATACATTGAGAATTTCACTTTAGGTTTACTCTGTCGGCCCCAACTAGAACTAATATATCTTGGGGTTTGCAAAAACTCAAATACTCTTTGTTAATATGAGCACCAGGGAGTGAGAAGTCATTTTTGTCCAATTGCTTCCAGCAACTATACAGGTTATGCTTAAAACAAAGTACAGTATAATTACCAAATGGACCTCCATATAATGTTTTACCCTATGCACCACACAAGTTCAATGTAATAAAATACTTCTCATATAATGAGGGAGATATAGCCCATTTACAAAGTACGTAACATATCACAAACTTCATAGATTGCATAGAATGTATAGACTTCATAGCTTTAAAAAAGATAATGTAGATTAATGGATAATGTTATTTATAAGTACAACCCTTACTTGTTCCAAGGGTCTCTTGAAAATAAGCTGATCATAAAGTATACCCTGCTGCAGTGACCCCAGTGATCAGCTGTAATCTGGGATAAAACACTGCAGTACATATTCAAGTTACAGGACAGATCTTCCTTTATACCCTCTGTCCATTGAGGCTAAAAGATGAGGAACCTCTTTCCCCCACATTAACTCAGAATTTCCTAATACAGTGAATGAAAATGGGTTTTCTAACCCCACTAATACTCACTGAGCACCTTGCCATGGGAACCTTTATATGTATATCACATTTTATTATATTACACAGTCAGTTGCAGCTATTGTTTTGGTGGGTTGCAAATGTGGAAGCATAATGAGAAATCGCATGTAACTCTAAAAGTGTTCAGGTGCACGCCTCAGTTGAGGTTTTCATTATGACTGCCACAACATGCTATTTAAATCCTACACTGTCTCTTGTCTCCAAAGCAAATCCATTCAGGATGAAATGTATGTTGGTGCTGGGGCTCAGTTCTTCAGCCTTGTGTCCCGTTCTTACATTTTTGTTCACATAATATGGGTATTTTTGCTGTATAGGTAGCGATATAAGTATGGGTCATTACACTTGACTGAACTTTTTTGCAATTCCTTTGCATTTGTTTAACCATCATGTACTATTGTTTTATCCTTGGCACAATGCACTGTTTTGCTATGCATTTGTTAGACATACATGGATTACTGTTGCCCATGCATTCATTTGTATAGTGTACACTCTATGCTGCAAGACTTTTTAATAGTATAGTTTTCACCCGATAAAACAAGAATAAAGACAATACATGATGCCTTAGTGGACTGTAAACTTGGCAGTTGCTGCCTGACACTGGCTGCTACAATTAAGGCTAATAGGATCATGGGGTGTATTAAAAGGGGCATAGATGCACAGGATGAGAACATCATTCACTGGTTAGACCACACATAGAATATTATGTACAGTTTTGGGCACCAGTGCACAGGAAAGACATTGTAGAGCTTGAACAGGTACAAAGACGGGTAACAAAAATAATAAAAGGAATGGGTGGACTACAATATCCAGAAACGATTAGCAAAATTAGGGTTGTTGAGTTTAAAGAAAAGATGGCCTCGGGGGGACATAATAAATATGTAGAAATATATTAAAGGATAGAGATCTCTCCCAAGATTTATTTTTACCCAGGATTGTATCCAGAACTAGGGGGCATCCTCTACGTCTTGAGGTAAGAAAGTTTCTACATAGAAAGGGATTCTTTACTGTAAGAGCAGTGAGACTGTGGAACTCTCTGCCAGAGGAACTTGTCATGGTGAATTCACTAACAGAGTTCAAGAAGGGTCTGGATGCATTTCTAGAGTGTAATAATATAACATGGGGGTTTTTGCCTTCCTCTGGATCAATATTATAGCAGAATAAGCTGAACTGGATGGACGTCAGTTCCATGGTTTGTAAGACCAAACGATGACAATGTAACTGGTGGATCAGACTACACAGAGTTTGCTTTTCTCCATAGGAGTTAGACACAAAATGATTGGACATAAATATATTCATTTTATTTTATTATTTCTTTAGGGTTTTGGAGAAGATGCCATGTGTCAATGCCTGGTACAAGCTTATGCTGCAGGACCCAGCTGTTAAAGAAGCCTTTATTGAACCAGATGTATATGAGGGCTTTTACAAACTATATAGCCAGGAAAGTTTAGATGCCTTTGATTATGGCCTTGACTAAAGTTATCAGTGTGATCTTGGCTCCAATTTCCTTTTTTGTGTGTTTTTTTTTTTTTTTTTTTTTTTTTTTAAACCTCAAAGCCTTTACAACTAAAAAAACAGGTTTTCTGAGCAATTACAAAGTTTTCCTGTGTGCCTGAAGCACTGGTCTGCTCAGTCCTCCACTACTGCAATGATTTTCTGTCCATAGTGAACTCACTATGGCAGGTCGCAATTTGACAAGTGGGTGGCTGAGCAGATAGGTAAAAATTATGGGGAGATGCCAGTGGAATAAATTGCTCATTTCCAATTGTAAGCCAATAGAAAACCTTTTGTTATTCTGGAAAACGTTCAATAAAGATTTTCAAGCTGTGTTGTTGTACTTTTGATATATACAACTTATTTTAAAGTACAGTTCTTTATAACCTGCATTGCTGGGACTGGAAAATCTTCATGGATGGACACTTGAGTTTTAAGGTGTATTAAATCAATGTAAAGTGCGGCTGAATCAACGAATCTGGCATGTGGTCTACCTTGTATTGTAAAATTGATGCGCCTATTAATGAGCATTGCATAATTTAGGCGTATAGCGTATCATTGCTAGCTTATTTAATGTGCCTACTTTGGGTGCATTCAAATGTGTCGTGCCTGGCGTATAATGGGCCTTGTTTCGGTATATTACAGTTCATTTATATAGAGAATATGGCGTCAACAGTTTTTCTGGCACAAAATACACCAAAACAATGGCGAATTCATATGGGACATGTCGCCCACAGAGTATAATATTGCCTATATTTTGTAAATGAAGAGCATCATGACATGCAACATCTTCTCTACCAGAATAGGGACGACAGGTAGGTGACCACCTGGGGTGCCACTTCATCCCAGGCAAAAAAGGGGGCTCAAATATATGCAGAGATTGGCGAAGCAATGTTTCAATGACAATGAAGTACAGTTGCTGGATTGGCCCACACAGACCACTCTACCCAATTGAAAACTTGTTGGTAGAGTGGAAGAAAATGCTGTATTTGTACTAAAATTAGTTGACCAGTATGCACCAACATTGAAAAAGTGTAGAAGAGGCCAGAGATCAGATTTTGGTTGAGCCAAGCTTGACTCTGATCAAGAGCATGCACCGAAGGATCCAGACAGTGTTGAAAGCCAAATGTGGATACAAAATACTAACAAAATAATAAAAAGTAAAATTTTTATTTTAGGAGCAAAACAGTAACAATGCAGTTACAAGAATCTGCATAACTAAGCAGATGCTAAACAGTTTTAGGTCAAATTTATGTATGAAATAGCCAAGATGACGGTCTATAAAATGATCCAAAAAATTGTAGAGAAGGACGTCAGCATAAAAAAAATTCCTCTTTTATTCAAATCAGAGTACAAAACGAGCGAAGTTTCGGCCCAAACAGTGAGCCTTTTTCAAGCAAGTAATAAAAACCTAAAGTGCTAATATATATATGTAAAACAAGTGCATATCCTCATGTCCGTGGCCAATCATGGCTCATCATATATAAACAAAGGTGTTACCCAGCATGTTCATCACCCAATAGAGCTGAAGACAATAACATGTGAAATATTATTAATAAACATTATAACTCACAAAGCGGGACCTCCCAGAGATTCGCCATACATCTCAGCGTCCTCCCATCAGTACTGCACATGTCCGCTCAACACCATGCGCGGCATCATCAAAGACGTCAGTGCGCATGTCCGCTGCGGGCGCGCATGCTCTCTAAACGTTCGGCTTCATCTGCTCAGTGCGCCTGTCCGTTGCCAGTATCTCACGTAATTTCAATTTAGACTTACTATTGGGTGCCAAATGTATTCCGCGGATCCCTAAGTATTTGCATGCTCATTATTAAACAAGCAAGAGTAGGGCTCACGGGTAACATATCGCAGCCCGATGTCTCCACTACCTAACAGAGGACCCACATAATAAAAAACGACATGTGTCCACATACAGCACTCATACCCATTTATAACACACATAGTGTGAACCAATAGGAGAGGCATGACATCTTATGGTGCAATGTCCCGGTCCCTTAATATTGCAAATTAGGATCTGCTGTATTACTGCACTTGTAAGGCTACCATTATCATCTCTAAATGCAGGCAACATATCACCAAGTCATAATACTGTATTGCATGGCAGTCAATTAGAGTTTTCCCACTTTGTGTCTTCTTCCTATAAAATATAAAACCCGAAACTTGTGATATCAAAAAATAGTGAATAAAAACATCATAAAATCAAGAAAAAGCACTAAATACATACACAAATAAGAATCAATTCATATCCTGTTTGTATTAAATTCAAGATTCAAACCAGATGGATATAAGGATTTTAACTCAAAAATCCATTTTAATTCTTTCTTCAATAACAATTTTTCACGATCACCTCCCCTTCTCAGAGGAGGAACATGATCAATCATTCTAAATCTCAACTGAGAGATAGAATGATTGCAATCAACAAAATGTCGGGCAACCGGTAGATCAAGCATTTTCCGACGTATGGTACTTTTGTGCTTATTGATCCCCTCTCTCACTTCCATCGTTGTCTCGCCAAATATAGATCTTACTGCATGGGCATGTGATCATATAAATGGCATAAGATGTGGGCATGTAAATCTGCCTCTGATCTTAATGGGTCTTCCTGACTGAGGGTGATAAAATGTGTCCCCTTTGATCATATTATTACAATTACTGCAATTTAAGCAGGGGAAATTCCCCATCTTCGGGGGGACTAAAAAAGTCTGACTCATGCCAGAACATATTGGCAAATCTGATCTAACCAACTTGTCACGCAAGTTACTGCTCCTCCTGTATGCCATCAAAGGGGCCTCTGAAAATTCTGAAATACCAGGGAAACCTCTCTGTAATAAGGGCCAATCCTTCCTCAGATTTTCCGCTATTTTGGGACCCAACACACTATATGTAGATACAAAGGGTATACGTTGATTCTGTCTCTTCACCTGTACATTTAGGGTGTCACTCCTCTTTACTTCCTTCAAACGTACTTTATGTTTTTTCAACAAAATTTTCAGATAACCTCTCCGCATAAATTTGTTGCACATGTCCTCAACTCTCTCCTCTCTCATCGGAAACTATCCTCCTAACCCTCAAAAGCTGACTCCAGGGCAATGAATTTAACGTGTTTAGGGTGATAGCTATCATACAGCAGTAGGTTATTCTTGTCTGTCTCTTTCACATAGATATCCGTCTCTAACCTCGAACCACTCACATATACATTGGTATCAAGAAATTGTAGAGATAACTTAGATGTTACTTTAGTAAATTGTAGACCTGGTCTACATTGGTTAAGAAATGCATGGAACAATTCCAATTCTTCCTCTGGGCCCGTCCATATAAAAAATGTGTCATCGATATAACGCCACCAGCGCAGGATGTGATCCGAAAAACCAGAGTGGTAAACAAATTCATCCTCAAAAGCCGTCATAAAGATGTTCGCGTACGTAGGGGCAACATTGGACCCCATGGCTGTAAGACGTTTCTGTAGAAAAAATTTGTCCCCAATTAGAAAATAATTCCTAGTGAGGACAATCTCCAGAAGGGTGAGGATGAAATGTGAGTAATTCGGATCACACCCTGCGCCGGCCAGCGACCTCGACACTGCCAGGAGACCAACCGTGTGTTCAATGGAGGTGTACAAGGACACAACATCAAAAGACATTCACCTGACAGAGTAACACTCTGTAGCTTATTAAGAAAATCAGATGTATCCTTTATATAGGAGGGAGCAGTCGTGGCAAAGGATCTCAAAATTTTATCCAAAAATATAGCGATGTTACTAAAAATCGATCCCTGACCTGACACAATGGGTCTCCCCGGCGGGTCAATCAAACTCTTATGTATTTTTGGGAGAATATATAGAATAGGGGTAATAGGAGATGTTACTTTAGGAAATTCCCCAATTTTGCATCTATGATGTTCTCACAAATAGCTCTATCAACCATTTCATTAATCTCCTTCATAATTTGAAATTTAGGGTCACGACTTAACTGTACATAAACCTCATGATCACCCAACTGCCGATTCACCTCCAGTTCATATTTGACCCTATCCATGACCACGACTGCTCCCCCCCTTATCTGCAGGCTTAATAACAATCAGTGGATTTTCCATAAATTTTTTCAAGGTCTCCTTCTCTCTACCTGATAAATTAGGACATCCCTTTATTTCCTGATCTTTTAATGATTTCATTCTTTCTGACGTCGGCTTAATATACGTTTCTACAACATGATTCGTATGTGGAGGCGAGAAATCACTTTTAGATCTTAAACCAAGGTCTTTGAATTGGATCATACTCTTAGAGGATTGTTCATCAATATTCACCCCCAACTGTCTCTCGTGAAAAAAAGCCTTTAGACGCAACCGTCTGAAAAATTCCTGGAGATCAACTTCAAACTGGAACCAGTCAAAGGGTGAAGATGGACTAAACCATAAGCCCTTATTCAAAATTTTCATTTCTATTTCTGAGAGTGTCATCGATGAAATATTAAGATTCTCTTCATTGTCTACTTCTGGGGATTGCCCCTGGTGGTGGGTCTCATATAACCATTCCCCTGTTTGTTCTGTTTGTATTTCTGGCGTCTTTTTTTCTGCTCTCCTATGTTTGCGGCCGCCCCACCTACATTGTCTCCTCTTTCTTGGTTTTGTACTTCTAAAAAATCAGATCTGACGGATTCATCCGTTGAATTAGAATCCATAGTGGTATAACCGAATCTTGGACGGCCAAATCTTTGGAATCTCTTCCTAGAGGAAGCATACTGACTTTGCTGACCTTGCCAACTGTACACCTTCCCATTCTGATAATCTTCAAGATCTCTGTGCCATTTATCCCTCTTCATTCTCTCAATCTCCACTCTATGTCTTGTCAATCTTTGTCCCAACCTTTCCTTAAACACATCAAAGTCATTAGGTGACAACAAGGTTTAAATTTGTGTCTCATAATTCGTCATACTTGTTTTTAAAGTGACCATCTCCTTCTGAAGGAACTCAATATTCAATAGGATCATCTCAAAAGCATACTTATTTTTAATGCATTCAAATTTCTTGCAAAATACATCGTCATGCAAAACTTGTTTAATAATGAGCATGCAAATACTTAGGGATCCGCTGAATACATTTGGCACCCAATAGTAAGACTACATTGAAATTGCACGAGATACTGGCAACAGGCAGGCGCACTGAGCAGATGAAGCCGAATGTCTAGAGAGCATGCGCGCCTGCAGCGGACATGCGCACTGATGTTTTTGATGACGCCGTGCAGTGTGTTGAGCGGACATGCGCATTACTGATGGGAGGACGCCGAGATGTATGGCGAATCTCTGGGAGGTCCCGCTTTGTGAGTTATAATGTTTATTA
Organism: Phyllomedusa bahiana; assembly: GCA_025379985.1. Lineage (NCBI taxonomy): Eukaryota > Metazoa > Chordata > Amphibia > Anura > Hylidae > Phyllomedusa > Phyllomedusa bahiana. The sequence continues at coordinate 145,075 of JAODAL010003198.1, forward strand.
ATAATATTTCACATGTTATTGTCTTCAGCTCTATTGGGTGATGCACATGTTGGGTAACACCTTTGTTTATATATGATGAGCCATGCTTGGCCAATGACATGATGATATGCACTTGTTTTACATATATATATTAGCACTTTAGGTTTTTATTACTTGCTTGAAAAAGGCTCACTGTTTGGGCCGAAACGTCGCTCGTTTTGTACTCTGTGACTTGAATAAAGGAGGAATTTTTTATGCTGACGTCCTTCTCTACAATTTTTTGGATGCTATGTGGTGAGTTTTGGGCAGACTTACCTTGGACGGTCTGTTGCATGGCCTCCATGTGAATTGCTGTATAAGGACTTCGGTGCTGACCCAACCATTTTTTCTGAAATATCTATAAAATGATGGTAGTCTCTCACTCAAAGCTGTTGTGGATGGTGAGATATGGAGCCTGAAAGTCACAAGTTCAAAACATTGTTACCCTTTCGCTTGTCAGTGTAGATAAAAAAAAGAGTAAAAAAATAGTAAAAAACCCTACATCTGTCCTTTTCCCATTATAAGTGAAAATTCCCTCTCTTCTCCCCCAAGAAAAAAAAATTAAAGTACACATATTACCTTGTACATAACAACCTGGGCAATCATTTTATTATGGTGAAACATTTAAAAGAAATGTGACTCATCAACTTCAAATTTTTTTTCTATGTGCAGCCCATTTACTTGGCCGACTTTGAGACACAGAATTGCTATGGCACTGAACGTCTTGCATTGTCCAAGCTGCAATATCGTCTAATGCTCTACTAAGTTTAAGGTTAGGGATGCCGACAATTTTTAACAGGAAAAATTACTCTGTAGTGTAGATAATTAGAAACTGGTTAATTTCTAACCCTACTTCGGAAAATTATAAGGCAGAGTGGTGAGTATAATTACTCACTAGTATACGAACATTACAATCTCCTGTCTACAGAAAACATCACTCATAGTGCTCTGCTTAAAGGAGTTGTCTCACTACAAGGATTGTTTTTTATGTTAAAGATCTTGCAAAAACAAGTCATTTTGCAAGATGTGTCTATTAACAGTGTCCTACCTATTCCTAGATATCCCCTCTTGTATGGGCTGCATCAGCTCCTCAGGTCGCTATAGCTACGGACCTGTTTGATCTTTCCTGATAGGCTGCCAGTGCTGGTCACTAAAGCTACAGACCCGGTGTCCTCAGCAGCTCCTCTCTGCAGGCCACTAGTAGCCAGTAAACCAGACCTGAATTTGAAAATTAAACTGAGGAAACAGGACTGAGATAAGATGAATCTATGTAGTGAGATAACCCCTTCCCGCTGTGTGGTCATAATAATATGGCTCTTAATTTTTTTTTTCTCCCCATCTTTCAAAAACCTTTTTATTTTTATTACAAAAATAATTTTCCTATCTACATAGACAGATTAGGGCTTGTTTTTTTAAAGGACAATGTGCACTTTTTAATGGAGCCATTGACTGTACAACATAATGTACTGGGAAACTGAAAAAAAAATAACTAAGGTGAAATGTGAAAAAATCCATACTCGCACCATGCTTGTGGGGTTTTGTTTTTATAGTGTTCACTCTTTGGTATAAATGACGTGTTATCTGTATTTTGCAAATGAATACGATTCTGGTGATATCAAATATGTAGGGATTTTTGTTATGATTTAATACTTTAAAACTAAAATAAATTTGCACTGCAGCGCCATTTTCTGCAATTGATGGCTTTTTTGTTTTGGCAATTTTTTTTATCACTTTTTATTCCAATTTTAAGGGATGATATATGACAGACACCCTAATAGATTGTAAGCTCTTGCGAGCAGGGCCGTCATACCTTTGTCTTTTTGTCTACAGTTATACCCTCCATATTGTAAACTGCTGCAGAATATGTTGGTGCCATATAAATAAAGATTATCATTATTATAAATTGTTATATTGTAATAGATCCCACCTTTATTGATGCGGCAATACCAATTATGTGCAACTTTTAATTTTTTTTATTCTCCTATTTGTTAAATGACAAAAAAGGGGTGGGTGGGTGTTTCAAACTTTTTTAAAAATTATTTTTGATACTTTTAAAACTTTTTTTTTTTTTTTTTACTTTAAAGGTGTGTTCACATGGAGCATTATTGGTGCATTTTTGACACTTTTTTGGTACTTTTTTTGGTGCCAAAAACGCACCTAAAACGCTTCATGTGAAAGCACCCTAACGTTCAGTCCCTCTAGGGTACTTGTTTGTACACCCTTCTGCATTATATAAATAATGCAGAAAGGTGTACTAAGATGGCACATATATTATTTCCTAGCTGAGGCAGGAAATAATAAAAGTGAATACATGGCAGCCATGGAAGCCTTTATTAGACTTCCAGCTGCCATAGTAGCCGATCAGCACACCACTATCTTGTCATGGGAGGGGCGATCAGAGTGAGGGCCGCAGCACCGTTCTTCATTCATTTAGATAATATGGCCACATTTAATGCGGCGCCTAAAGCGTTAAACAGCAGGAATTGGAGCCAGTTCCATTTCCTGCTGTTAGCGGCTGGTGTCAGCTGTAATAATCAGCTGGCACCCGCCGCTTATAGAGCGGACTCGCTGTGAGAGCCTTCTCCATGCAGCCTTACCGGCATTATGATGTATGTGAAATGTCAGTAAGGAGTTAATACACAAAAGCACTGATGTGTCAGAGGCAGTCTAATTTTGATGTACTTCCCAAATGGTTCTCGCAATGGGAGCCTCAACCCGAGTGTGCATACAACGAAGATCTTTAAAGATTCTCTATCTCAATTCCTGGATGGTTTTCCCAACATAGATCTTTGGACAGGAGCACATAGCTCCATAATCGCCAATTTAACATTTCCAATTAATAAACTGTCAAATTTCATAACTTCTTTTGTCTATTGGATTAACCAATTTTTTCATCTTTGACAAGTATTCACAGAAGGTACAATTTGTACAAGGATATGACCCAGAGATATAAGATTTCAATAATGTAGCGGTAACGTGACTATGTATCGAAAGGTCACAGAGTATTTTCCGTCTACCATGAGTTATGTTTGGATATGACGGGATCACATCAGCAAGGTCAGAGTCAGCACAAAGTAACTTCCAATGTTTTCTCATTATCATGTACAGTATATCTCATTAGCACTTCCATCATAGATCCTAATACATTTTATAGTGTTCTTAGTCATTGACTTATCTGATGTATTCAGAACGGTTTCCCTACGACTATTTAATATAGAATCTCTCAATGGTTGGGGTAATCGCGAGATTGTATAAGATGCTGCTTTCACGTAAGAAATCACTATGATTGGAGCAATTCTGTGGCGCTCGTAAAAATACTAGCCAACAGGAATACCCTTTTTTTAAAGAAGATGGATAACGGCTGTGCAATGTAAAAAGCTATTCGTAGCAGTGGGTTTCCTACATATGCTTTGTTTCTACTTTTAATAATTTCTTGTACTTATCCGTGCATATTAGCCCTTCATACTTCAGATGCAGTACAGTTTGGACATGTATACTTCTCTCAGCTATGTGCTATACTGTATATATAGTTAGATATATACATGCTTATAGGCATTGTGCAGGATCACTTAAAGTGTTCTGTTTGGTGTGGGAAGTTTTAATATAATAATAAAATATTCAATTTAGAGTCAGTGAAAGTGGGTTTAAGGGCGCGTCTGGCATACTGGTGCTTTTGCATATTTAGGATACAACACCCCACCACTGATTTAGGTCCCCAATCTTATTTTTTTCTATAACATTAGCTTATTAAAAATGGGTTAGAAAGAAATCAGATTTTGGTTCTCTATTAGGTTGTAAGATATGAAGTGAAGATCCATTCCCATGGCAGTTCCTGGACATTTAAACGTGTGTTTAGATCTAATGAGGAGTTTGCACAGCCGTGCCACAAAACGCGTTCATTGCGCTGTTTAAATAACATGCTTTCAAGTGCGTAATTTCAAAGCGATTATGACATGCAATGTAACAAGGCAGATATCTGCCTCCTATACTTAATCATTTGACTGCGAATATACTCTTGAAAGAATTCATATGTCAATTCTTTTCAGGCGCGCGCAAAAAAAACGAGAGTAAGGGTGCTTTCACACGGTGCGTTTTTGATGCGGTTTTTGGATGCGTTTTTTGTGCAACAATGTATAGCATTAATTGTTGTGCCTTCCTGCACAAAAAACCGCATCAAAAACGCACCGTGTGAAAGCACCCTAAAATATGTGCCGTCTGACTTTTAAAAGATGGGCCAAATCTTTTAGAGGCATTATCATGTGAAACATCGCTTTTAATGAATTCCCCCACCCATAATATTGTTATATTTGGTAAGGCTTTACAGTCATGCCAAATGTAACTTTATCATGAATTATCTGGGAGACTCCCAAGAAAGAGGAGTTCTCCAAGCTCCCGGCAGAGTTGTCAAGTTTCTTGAGCCAGATGAATGGTGCGGACTCAGAAACTGTGCCTGTACTATCCGCAGCTGAAGTTGGCTATGGTGTATAGCTGAACTCTCGATGCAGCAGCTGGGATCGGAGCTTGGTCCTGTCCATCATGGTTAAGTGAGAGACTGGGCTCCATCTGTCTAAACACCAGCATCCTGCAAACGCAATTTCGGGGTGATGATGGTTGGGATCACAAGAGTCATACCGACTTGCAGAATACAGATAACATGTCAACCGAACAGTGAACTCCATAAAAACAAAAACTGCACAAAAATGGTGCAGTTATGGATTTTTTTCACATTCCATCCTGCATAGAATTTTTGGAGGGGCTTCACTGTACATTTTAAGTCAGTAGCATCATGAAAAAGTAAATTTTGTCCTGCAAAAAACAAGCCCTTACATGGGAAAATAAAAAAGGTTAAACAAACAATAACACAACGTACGAACCCAGGCTTAGCGTATCATTGCCTTGCAGTAGATGTGTATCTCCATTTAAATAAAGAATAACAGTAAATGGCTACACATTATTGCTTTAGAATGTACATTTTACATGCTTGACAGCTCTCCATTCTGGCTGAGAGAGGAGGTTCTTATTGGGGCACCAATTCTATGTTGTTGATATGCCCTTATGGGCAATATAAACAGGATTGTCATCTGAACTATGATAACTGTGTTATTATTGGGTGGACATATTCTCCCTCTTGTGGACTAACAGTGCAATACATGCACCACATAACTGCAGAAGCAATCTGCTCATCAAGGACTCTTTATCCATTTTTGATTTGGAATAATTTAGATCTTCTGCCGTTTTAGCTCATGATTGTGGATAATAAGAAGCAGAGTTGTATATCCAATACAGATGTTATAGCACACCTCCCAACTTTTTAGATGGTCAATAAAGGCAGTTAGAGTTCACTGTGTTTACGGGAATGTGTCATCAAAAAACGACTTATCGTTTAACTCAAATTTTTATGTTAAACACATTTTTTAGGAATTTTTGGTTATGTTTTTTTTTTTTAATTTTCCATATCACTTTCAGTATTTTTTTATTGATTCTTAAGTCCTGCAGTTTTCACTTTGGCAACTAGGCCTAATAATAGTCTGACACTTCCTGCTCTGTAAAGCGAGATTTTGTGTCTGCTCATTATCAGTAAAAGCAGGGTCAAACTGAAAGGAGACACCAATGTGAATAGATAACACAGAATCCATCAATCACAAGAGGAGATGTCACAGCTCCCCCTCTCACCTCCCTGCCCACTGATTTCTTCCTAGGTCACACAGCATGACTAGAAAACTCTCATATACAAGTCTATGGGACAGAATCTTTTTTAAGACTCCTATGTGCATGAAGCTGCTGTAAAGTATCTCTCTGACTACTGTTAAAGCAGTGCAAGCAAGAATGTCTTCCCCACAATCATATATAGATGGCCGAATTGAGAAATCTACAATCAGGAAATAAAAACGGCTGAGAGGAAAATAATATGGATCAGGGGCTTTATGTAATAAGTAAAAAAATAATTTGTGACAGATTCCCTTTAAAAGGGATTGTCCAGTAAAAAAATAATAATATTCCATTGGGGCCAGGATCCAAACTAGAAAAACAACTAAACGCTTACCTAGCTGTCACCGTCACTGTCTCTCCCGAGCTCCCGGCACTCTGCTGCTCTTCACTTCCAGGTTCTTGTCCTGATACAGGCTCGCTCTCCATATAAAGGAGCACAAGCCCTTCCAGCGTGCCGGTATGAGAATCCCTAAGTGAGGAAGAGCAGATCGCTGGGAGCGATAGTGGTCACATGCATTTACTAACATAACCGTTCAGAGCTGTTCACCTCCTAATGATGATGTAATTAGAGGCACATGACCACTCCAATCAATCAGCAGCTGCAGCTGTGATCTCCTCTTTTGGAAGTGACAGAATTTAAACAGGAGACTGAGGAGAGCCAGTGCTGGAAGAGGGAACTAGAGGCAGATGAGTTTAAAGGGGTTGTCTCACTACATCGATTCATCTTACCTCAGTCCTGGTTTCTCAGTTGCATATTTGAATTTAGTGTTCACTGGCTACTACTGCCCTGCAGTGATGAGCTGCTAAAATCAGGTCTGTAGCTATAGCGACCAGCGTTGGCAGCCTATCAGGAGAGATCAAGCAGGTCTGTAGCTATAGCCACCTGCGATGGCAGCCTATCAGGAGAGATCGAACAGGTCTGTAGCTATAGTGACCTGAGGAGCTGATGCAGCCCATACAAGAGGGATATCTAGGAATAGGTAGGACACTGTTAATGGACACATATTGCAAAGCGGCTTGTTTTTGCAAGATCTTTTAACATAAAAAGCAATCTTTGTAGTGAGACAACCCCTTTACGTTTCTTTTATTTTTTAATGGGGCTCCCAAAGCACAATATTTGTTTTTACAATATAGACAACAAACATAAAAAGACTAAGTGATGGCTGCTGTGGAACAAGTACAGTAGAAACTCCTAAAAAGTGACCTCCATTTTGGAAACTCCAGCCTTCCATGAATTTATCTAGGGATCTCGTGAGCATTTTGACTTCACTGTTGTAAGCTCAAAAGGGAAGAAGTGCTATTGGCTTGTTGAGCTCGAATTTTGCTGTCAGTACAGGGGTGACCTCCTCCCCTCGAGGTGACCACATTTTGGACACTACACCTTCCGCAGTATTACCCAATAATGGTTTGCAGAAAAGTGAGGTGAAAATAGCCATTTTTTTGTTTATTTGAAAAAAAAAAATGGAGCTGCATAGTATAAGACCAGATTGAAATCTCCGCAGAATAAACAATCCAAAAGATAAAGAAGCAGCACACCGTCTTCACATAATGGGGCTTATTTTTGTAGGTTAGCTGTAAATATTTTTGAGTACCATTTCATGGGTATCTGTAAGATTTTACATTCTTTTGGGTGGGTACGTGCGATGAAAGTACAGCATAAGCAGCTTCTTACATGGTACACCTGGAGGTCATAATTTGACCTTTGATTGCCATAGCAAACATTGGCACCCCATGATTGCAACACAGAGGTGGTAGTGGATGGCAGAGGGGACCCTCTATTCTCCTAACAACCATAAACATGCTGCAGTCACTACTGACCTAGAGGGTTAAGTGGCTGATATAGGAGTTAAAGGGGATTTACCACAAAGGCATTTCATGTCTGGTTTGTCCTGCTACAGCTTTCAGTGTGTTTAAAGGGGGGCATGTAAGATTTTTTTGAACTGCATAGCATGTGACCCAGCAGGCTTGACATCACCATGCCTTTCCCTACAGTGTGCTCATGCTCATCAATCAAAGGTCTGTTTATGTAAAGAGCTGTGAGTAGTTACAATGTAGCTGACTGTTTAGCACTTCCGACTTTCAGCATAGGTGTCCTAGCTTAAAATCCATGCAGGAACCAAACATGTGGATTTTTTTTCCGAATGCACATACCTGATTGAGCTTTCTTTTTCCCTTTAATTTATTTGCACTGTTTCCCTAATAACTAAGGAGTACAGAGGTTGGGAGTAGAGTTACAGCACCTGAAGTTGAACACTCACTCAGCTGTGAGTGTGTGTGATTTACTAAGCAGGGAATAAACTGACAGTAGCTGCCTGAGAGGAGAGGTGATGTCTGAGCATGTGCAGCCAGGACTGATCTTGTCAGTGGTCAAATCCAGGCATGTGTAAGGGAGGTTGAGAGGCAACCAAGTGTCACGTCAGACCATTCGTTTACATTAGCATGGTCTGTGTGCTAGACGAACGGCAAGAGTACCTGCCCAGGCCCCTGACCTAGCTGGATGCTTTTACATGGTGTAGTTTTGTGGTGCCTTTGCTGCGTTCTTTCTGCTGCAGTACCGATTGCAATAAAATCAACTTCAGTGGAAAGTAACTGAAGGCAATGACAAAGCCACCTGTATTCAACAAAAACACTTCAGTAATGCAATGTGTGAACCCAGCCTACTACACATCATTATTGCCTTGAAAATATAAGCCCTCGTAATTAACCACTTGGCACTTGCCGACTGCCATAGACTTTAATTGTCCGGGTGGTGGAAGCTTAAAGAGAACCTGTCACATAGTTTATGCCACCCTTGCTCAGGACAGCACAAGCCAGTGACAGACATGCTGTTTCCAGCGCTGTGTCCCTCATTCTGTACGATACAGTAGTTTCAGAGCAATTACTGCTCAAATCTGGCAGTTGCAGAGAACTAGGCCAGCTTTTTTAGAGCACGGTGAGCCCACCGCCCGCTTGCTACCTTTCCCCTGCAGTTATTACACTGTTCTACCTATGTCACATAATCGGTCGCCAGCGTGAGGAGGGCAGGGCTAGCCCCAGGTCGGGAGCGTGTACGAATTAAACTGTATTCTATTTTAATCAAGTTGATTTGTGCCTGCTAAAACTGCCTAGATCCGAGCATTAAAGGCTACCCAAACCTCTGCATCCTTGCCATATAAGGCACCTAGCTGCTGCAAAGAACATACTGGCTATTAACCTTAGGTCCTGCCTAACGCCCACAGTGCTGCCTAACATCCTGTAGAAAGTGTCAGCTTTAAGCTCCTGTACACCACTGCCTTTATCTCAGTGACTGTTCCCAGCCTAATGCGTGCCTATTTCCGTCTGCCTGAATACAGCTGGAATCCGTTCCATATACTAATCCACGTTCTATAGAGAACTACGATTCCGTCTTCATCCCGCTACGGGCTGTAATAACCAGGAGGGAGAAAGTGACATCACATTATTTCCGGCGTGTACGCCCCGTGAATAATGAGTGTCTATGGGGCCGGCGAGCTGCCGGCCCCCCGCCCCCCTGCATGGCAGCCGGCGTAATTGCGGGGCAATTATTGCCTTACACTAATTTTACAGCTGTGCGGGTGGAGAGCCGGACATTACTGAATAACTGGGCTCTGCACTGAGAAGACAGGATTCAGGGCGTAACTACCTGGGGTAGCAGGGGTAGCAGTTGCTACGGGGCCCCTGCGCTTAGGGGGCCCCGGGGCAGCTGCTACTCCGGGCCGCTTTCCCCAGTAATGCCGCTACTGTGCCCGCCGGCAAATGAACTTAACGTTCACTGCGGCGGGCAGGGGGCTGAGGGGCCCGGCGCATACGCCTCTGAAAGCCCGGGCCCCCCCGGCCCGAGCGTTCAGAGGCACGCTGGCCGGAGCTAGCAGAACGGGGCGGCCCCATCGCTCCGCTCTGCTACTTCCCCCTGCCGGTGCTCTGTGGTCACGTGGGCGCGCCCCGGGGGATGTCACACACCCACGCCGCCCCGCGCTGAGCACAGAGGCTGCAGAGAGACTGCAGCGCGGCGCATCAGGGGGGCGTGGACCGAGGTGAGTAAATGTTTCTTATTTTACCTGCCCTAGCCTGCCTATACACCCCCTAGCCTGCCTGCCTCTACAGCCCCCTAACCTACCTGCCTATACAGCCCCCTAGGGCTACCTATACACCCCCTAGCCTGCCTGCCTATTACAGCCCCTAGCCTGCCTGCCTATTTCAGCCCCCTCGCCTGCCTGCCTATACCGCCCCCGCGAGCTACCTCTACACCCCAGAGCCTGCCTGCCTATATAGCCCCTAGCCTGCCTGCCTATACAGCCCCCTAGCCTGCCTGCCTGCCTGTACAGCCCCTGTATACCCACTAGCCTCATTGTACACCCCCTAAGCCTCCCTGTACACCCCCCAGGCTGCCTTTATACCCCCAGGCTGCCTATATAGCCCCCCCTCCGCTGACTATAGAGCTGCGTCTGCCTGACAGTATAGCCCTATAGCTACCGTGAAGCCTGTCTGCCTATATAGCCCCTATAGCCCCCTGTCTACTTATATGGGGCCCCTTTAGCTGCCTAAACCCTACCAATATGGCCCCTATAGCCCACCTAACCCCTGTCTACCTGTATGGCTCCCTATAGCTATCTAAACCCTGCCTGCCTATATGGGCACTCTAGTGGCTCCCTAAACCTTGCCTATTTGGGGCCCCATATATCCTATCTAAACCCGGTCTGCCTAAATGGACCCCATATAGCCAGGGGGGCAGGTGGTGGAAAAGTCAGGACTCTAAGATATTTGTGTCTAAATCTGCAGGGACAAGTGGCCAGGAGATGTCATCATGAAGGTCTGGACGGGATGAAGAACAAAGGGGAAAGTCAACGACTGGTCAGAGAGAAGTCACCTGTGAGTCACAAGATGTAACTACACTGTAATCACATATGTCTGCACAGGCTGTGTACACTGATATATACCACTATATGGTCACTGTATGGTGGTTATATATAGTCTGCAGAGCCTGTGTACACTGGTGTCTACCACTATATGGTCACTGTACGGTGGTTATATACAGTCTACAGAGTCTGTCTACACTGGTATATACCACTATATGGTCACTGTATGGTGGTTATATATAGTCTGCAGAGCCTGTGTACACTGGTGTCTACACTTATATGCTCACTGTATGGTGGTACTATTGTACAGTCTACAGAGTCTGTGTAATGGGTATTATTACCACTATATGGCGGTACTATTGGTCTTTGTATCTGATCAGTAATTAAGTAGGGGTATTACTCAGTCACTAAGTGGTGGTAATTTGTGGTCATGTTCTGGCGGTGTAATCAGGTGCATATGTAGTAGTGTTAGTGGTAATATTTTTTATTGGTATAGTGGATTTGTTTGGTAGCAGTATGATGGTGAGATGTAGGGTGAGGTATTTACCCCTTGTATTATCTACATTATCTAACAGCATGTTCTGGTACATGGTCGTGGTCAGGGAGGTGGGCGAAGGGGAGGGGGTAGGGGGCCCCATCCAAAAGTTTGCTTTGGGGCCCCGGCTTCTCTAGTTACGCCCCTGCAAGGATGGTTTATTACTGTCCCTTCCTTGTTGATGAGCGCTGTATACACAGACAGGCAGGAAGGTGGTTACATGACTGCTGGGCCTCAGTTGAGCTGCTGGGTTTTAGCAGATCCAGATCAGCTCTTCAGTCAGTGCAGGGGATATATTTCCCCTGGATTCCCCCTGTAACTAGGACTAAAATACCTGCCCCAGTTACAGGGGAAATCACCAGAAAAAAAGTGATATAAAAATGCCCTGAAAGGTCTTTTTGTGACCTTATGCGCGGCACAATATGAAAAATAAGGGAACAAAGAACACGCAGTAAAATATTATTAAAATAAATACTTACAGCTCAAACTGTAACTTTAAGCCCCATCCCGACAACTCCAAAACTTTATCTCACAGATATATAGCTGTCCATGACGGAAAAGTGACAATATCACAAAACTTATTTTACCTCCACTTTTGCTGTTAAAATATAATTCAATAAAAAAAAGTATAAAACAAAATTTTTAAATCTATTTTTGTATACACTGTATAAAAATAAAAACTTATCATGGAAAAAGAGGTGAGAAAATAGCACAATAACACAATACCTGAGCACAAGAAATCATTATAGTGTTCAAACTGGTGTGTGCTATGGAAAAGGAAAATATACCTGGTCAGGAAGGGGGTAAAAGGCCCCTTTAGGAACTGATTAAAGTAATATGTTAAGATTTCATTAAACATGACAATATTTGTCTGCAACAAAATAGCCATGAAACATACTGTATGGCTATGTTCACAAGGCTTATTCACGCCGTAATTGCCGGATGGATTTCGCAAGCAGTTACGGCGTGTGCCCGGCAGTGGGGGCGGGGCGGGGGGAGGGGGGTGGCAGCCCGCCGGCCCCATAGACATGCATTATCCACGGCGCGTATCCCGCCGTGATAATTGACATGTCACTTTCTCCCCGCTCGCCGTATTGTGCGAGCAGGGAGAGGAGACGTAATCCATAGTTCTCTATGAGAACTGTGGATTACCGTAATGACTGGGACGGATTTCAACCGTAATTCGCGCAGTACGGCGCGCAATACAGCTGAAATCCGTCCCAAAATAAGCCGTGTGAACATAGCCTATAGGTTAACTGAATAGTGTTGGCCTAATAAAAGTGTTGCCCAGGATAAGAAGAATATGGCTGATATTCTGCAAAAACATTGTGCACAGATTGGGCCTCATGTATGAAAACTGTTTAGGTGTAAGGGTATGTTCACACGACTTATTTTCTAGCATAATTGTGCGTGTATTTAGCTGCGTAATGCACTTTATACGAGACGAAATGTGCGCTGCAATTACGTTAATTCATAGCTCTCATAGAGAGCTATGGATTACATATCACCCCCACCCCTGTGCGTACAATACGATCGTATTGTACGCGCGGGGGGAGATTTGACACGTCATTTGTTAGCGGCGAATACGCACTGTTGACAATGCATGTCTATGGAGCCGACACCTGGCCGTCCCCACCGTGCTATGGAAATCAGCGCATGGTTCCACAACACCCCGTATATTGCGGCATGTACTATACACGCCACAATAAGCCGTGTGAAAATACCCTAAGGCCTCGTTCACACGGCTTATTCTGCTGCGTATTGGCGCCGTACTGCGCGCCGGATTTGCGCTTCAGTACGGCGCCAATCCCTGGCAGCAATTACGGTAATCCACTGCTCTCATTGAGAACAGTGGAATCCGTCGCTCTCCCGCTCGGCGAATCCGCCGCGGGGGGAGAAAATGACATGCACATTTTTACGGCGCGGACGCCCATAAACATGCATTGTCTATGGGGCCGGGAGCGGCGCCCCCGCCACGCTCGGCCCGCCCCCGTTCCCGCCCCTTATTCACGGCGGATTTGTGCGCTCAATACGGCGCACAAATCCGTCGGAATAAGCCGTGGGAACATGGCCTAAGATTTCTTTTTTCCCCATAGAAAACCAATCAGAGCCCCCCTTTCCTTTCAGTGGGCTCTGGTAAAATAAAGTGAGCTTGATTGGTTGCTATGGGCAACAAAGATAGTCTTACACCTATACAGTTTTCATGTGGCCCGTTGTATACGGTTATGCCCTTTCTAACTTAAGTAGGACTGGGCTGTAACGCCAGATACAAATCCCTAAGAGAGTGTTTCGCTGATTATAGAATAAGGCTGGGTTTACATGTTGCAAACTTATCGTTTTTTTTTTTTTTTTTTTATCATTCAAACCTTTATTTAAAAAAATACTGACATACAGAAAAACAAGATTTGGGAAAGGTCTAAACCCATGAAATAATGTAAAAAGAAATATTTTTTCGGATATAATCGGAAAGGGGACATAAACATGATGTGGAAAAAAAAAAAAAAAAAGCAATATAGACAGAAATACCTATAAATGAGGCCCAAAAAAGCTTCGTTACAATCAAAAAAAAAATCAAAAAAGGGTACCTAAAAAGGGACCCTGTGACAATTCAAACTGACTCAAAATAATATCAAAAAAGAAGGAGTACAAGTAAAAGGCAAAAAAAAAAAAAAGGGGGGGGGGGGGAAAGGGGAAAAATTTGGGGGGCCAGAATTATACGAATAGTCGGGAAACCCCAGGTTCAATAGCTACTCACCTAAGGTTTTTTAAACTCAGAAAAGACAAAGTACAGGGGAGGATTGGAAAGAATCCCAGTGTGTCCATGTTTTCGCCATTGCCGGTTTGTCTGTCAGAGGTCGCCAAGAGTCCTCCATATGACAAATGTGAGTTACCTCCAACATCCACTCCGCTATAGTGGGCGGGCCCAGGATCTCCAATGTCTGGGAATGACCGTCTTGGCTGCCTGAAGAAGATGGGGGCAACAATGAGCCTTTGTAATTGGACATCGGCATATCAGACATAAAAAGAAGGGCTGCTTCAGGGCTCCGGGGGAAAAACTCAAGCCCGTAACTTTCCTACTAATGTCGTAAACCGTATCCCAAAACCCCTGTGGGGCCCCTGGCAATCCCACCAGACTTTGTACCATAGTCCCCATGCCGTCCCACAACGCCAGCAAAGGGTCCGGCACTGACGGGAACCATTTGTGAATCAGAACAGGGACCCTATACCACTAGAAAGAACTTTGTAGCTCGTTTTTTTGTGCTTTGGAAGCTATAATCTGGCTCTGTGGGTAAGGGGTAAAGCACCGGTGCCATTGATCACGCGAGAAGGATTTTACCCAGTTCCGTCTCCCAAGCCCTACGTAAAGTGGGAGAGATGTCATATGGGCAGAGGATAACTCTTTGTAAATAATAGAGATAGCGTGTCTAGGGGGGTACGTAATAGACATAGCTGCTCAAAGGGCGGAGGGGGTCTTGTGAAAATCCACTTTTGTCCTTTATAGAGGTAAAAAAAAAATGTCGGAAAATGAGCTTATTGAAAAAAGGAGGCGGGTTGTCGGACACCTCCGCGGGGAGGGAGCGGAACGGGACAATGTTGGATCCAAGACAAGATTATATACTCGCAATGGGTTACATTTAGAACCCCCCAAAAAGAGAGGCACTGCAGGCCTGGAGGAACCGCAGGGTTTTATCAGTAATAGGAAAAAGGCCCAAACGGTCAATGAGGTTATGAGAAAGCTTATAAATCACAATTGTATTGAGGGGATGGTTAGTAGTAAAAGACGAAGGATATTTATTCCCTAAAGAACAAATCCAGATCCCGGGGAGGGACGCCAAGGACAGAGGGCACACTGCGCCCGCCCGTTGAACCCACAATTTTCTGCTTCCCGAGCACACCAGGTCAAGAATCCTAGAGTATGCGGCTGCCATATAGTATTTTTTACGTTTTTTTTTTTTTTTTACGCAGGTGGTTTTTAAAATGTCGTCAGATTTTGGGCGGTATTTTCAAATTGCTGTTAGAAAATAGCCTTAAAAGGGTTGTCTCACTACAAGGATTTGCTTTTTATGTTAAAGGGTTTTTGCAAAAACAAATCACTTTGCAAAATTGTCCAATAACAGTATCCTACCTATTCTGAGATATCCCCTCTTGTACGGGTCGCATCAGCTCCTCAGGTCGCTATAGCTACAGACCTGTTCTATCTCTCTGTCAGCATTAGTTGCTATAGCTATAGACCTGGCTTCTACTGCAGTCTAGTAGAAGCCAGTAACCATGCCCTTGAATTTAAAATGAAACCAAGAAAACAGGACTAAAGTAAGATGAATCAATGTAGTGAGACAACCCCTTTAAGCAACCATGTTTTTCTAATCCTGAGCAACCCTTATAACCGCTTACTGCCACAGCCAGTTCTTGCAGAGCCCCATTTTTCAAATCTGATATGTGTCACTTTATGTGGTGACTTTTTAACGCCTTCTCAATCTCTGCAATTTTGAGATTGATTTTCCGTGAAGCATTGTACTTTAAATTAGTAATACATTTTGGTCAATAAAGTCTTTGTGAATAAAAATTTTATTTGGTAAAAAGATAATTATACCACACAAAATTGCTTGAAACAAGTATTTACCATATGTCTTGTTTATTCTTTGCATTATTTTTTTAAATGTCTAGGACATTTAGGGGAACTATAAATTTGGTAATTTTTTTTACAAATTTTCAGGAAAATTACAAAACAGATTTTTTAGGGCACATTTTATTTTTGACAAGGCTTTGAGGGGCCTGTATAAAAAAAACACCCCCCATAATTTAGCCCATTTAAAAAAACTGCACCTAAGATACATCATTAAGGAAATTTGTTAAACCTCTGGTTGTCTTTTTTGCAGATATTCAATTTTAGTCAATTTACTTTCTGGAGCAAAGTAGATGTTAACAGGGAAACACAACTCCATATTTATTTTCCTGATTCTGCTGTTTTTTTAAATATTCCACATGTGGCAATAGTATGTAATTTAACAAAACCACAGGCTTCAGATTTAAAGGCGAATCTACTGTATTTTGGGCACCTTGTTTGGCTTGCAGATACCTTAGGCCATGTTCACACGGCTTATTTTGGGACGGTGCAAATCCGTCCCAGTCATTACGGAAGAGAACTATGGATTCCGTCTCTTCTCCCTGCTCGCGAAATACGGCAGCCGGCGTAATTGCTGGCGAAATCCGTCCCCGCAATTACGCCGGCAATCAGCCGTATGAACATAGCCTTATGGTATTCAAATTTTAAAAAACACTCCTAAATAAGATCCTAATTTTGGAAGCTACACCCTTAAGGATTTCATCTACAGGTGTGTTGTGCATTTTGAACACAAATGTTTCACAGATTGCAAAATGTTTTTTTTTCTAATAAATTGCTTTTTCAGCTCCAAATTTTTCACTTTCATGGGGAATGCAGGAGGAAATGCACCCTAATATCTGTGACCGGTTGGTGGGTGCTATGACGCATTAGCAAAGCCCCCGAAGTACCAAAACAGTGGAAAACCCTCAACAGTGACACCAATTAATGTAGGCATGTATTGTGCATTTTAACCACACAGCTGTTCTGTATAAATTATGCATGATAAGGTACAAAATCTAAATTGCAATTTTTCTGTATTTATACCACATTTCTGCACAATAAAATCTACCAGCTTATCCAAAAGTAAAAAGTCAGCCCTTTAATTTTCCTGCCATGTTTTCTTGATTTTAGAAACACCCTGCATGTCACCCTAATCATTTGCCAGCAAAAAAGACAAGGCTCAGTAGTGAAAAAGCACCATGTGCTTTTGAGGCCTAATTAAGTGAATTACACAGCTTTAGGCCATATTCACACGGCTTAAAATGGGCCGTATTTCGGTCCGTAATTACGCGCCGAAGTGCGCAAATTACGGGCTGAAAGCGGCCCATTCATTACGGTAATCCACAGTTCTCATAGAGAACTATGGATTACGTCTCTTCTCCCTGCTGGGCGAATACACGCCGCTAGCAATGATTGTCTATGGGCCGGCAAGGTGCCAGCCCCCTGCTCCCGCCCCGCCCCCGGCCACACAGCGTGACTGCGGGGCGTAATTACGTCCCGCAGTTAACCCGTGTGAACATAGCCTTGGCTGACAATTGCACATGCTGTAATATGAAAGTAAAAAAAAGAAACACCCAAAAAGTTTCCTCCTTTTAGAACGTGCACCCCCAAGGAAATTCTATAGGGTGTAATGAGCATTTTGATCCAACTGGTGTTTCCTAAATTTATTTCCCCACAAATCACTGTGCAGCAAAAAGGAAAAATTGCAATTTTTCCGTATTTCCACCATGCCAGTGTAAAAGAGGATGCTCCCAATTATCCGTTGCCCTTCACAACCACCAATAGGTTCTAAATATGATATTTTATTGTGGAGGATAGATGAAGTGTTGGACGTGTGGTGAACCGGCACTTATTAACTTCAGGCAACACAACTCTTCAAGGAAAACCTAGGCTTTTACTCATGGAAATGAAACTTGTGAACGTTAAATTTCTCTTAGCTATGACACCAGGCAGTGGTACACTTCAACACAAACGCACTTCTCATGAGGGACGCACTTCTCATGACTTTTCTCCTGACCTCCTCAGTAGTATAATAATAATATAATAATAATAATAATAATATTAATTTAAAAAGCGCCAACATATACCTCAGCACTGTACAAATTGGAGGGTAAAAGAACAGACAATACACCTAAAAAGTACTTACAGATGAGACACAAGGTGTGAGGGCCCTGCTCGCAAGAGCTTACAATCTATTAGGGTGTACAGGAGAGACGAAGGGCAAGAAGTGCTAGATTTACAATGGTCCAGCCATTTGACATAAATATGGGGTTGTTTTACATAGAATTCGGATGAACCTGCCACCCTCTATATACATCTATATACAGTTAAGTGCCGAAAATGAGATGAGTGCGCTAGGGAGTGGGGGGGGGGCGGGGGGGCGTTAGCATTCGGGATGCTGGTAGGCCAGAGTGAGAAGATGTATTCTCAGGGCCCTTTTAAAGCTATGAGAGTTCTGAGTGTGCCTGATCACCTGCGGTAGCATGTTCCAGAGAACTGGTGGCGCTCGTGTGTAGTCTTGGAGACGGGCATGGGAGGATCGGATGATTGATGAGTGTAACCTGATATCATCAGCAGAGCGGAGAGAGCGGGTCGGGTGGTAGAAGAGATGAGGGAGGAGATGTAGGGAGGAGCAGCGTTGTGGGGGAGCTTATGAGTGAGAGTGTGAGTTTATGTTGTATCCTGTACTGGTTTAGGCAACCAGTGCAGTGACTGACACGGGGTAGAGGCATCAGTAATAGCGGCGGGAAAAGGGAAAGACAAGCCTGGCTGCTGCATTCAGGACAGACGGGAGAGGGGGGGTTTTTGCCCCCGAGGGAGACCGATAAGCAAGGAGTTACAGTAGTCGAGACGAGAATGAATAAGAGCAACAATGAGAGTATCTCTATATACTGTATCTTCCTGTCAGGGAGTATGGCTGGGCCCAAGGGACCTCTCTTCAGACCTCTTGATACACTATCCATGACTGACTAACTAGGCCTACTCTCTCCGAGGTCCTCACTTTTTCTTCTGCACTCAGCTATTAAGCAGAGTTTGTGAATATTTTGCCCATTCCATGTAATTCACTGGTGGAGCAGCAGGTGTTCAGATCTTTACACTCAGCAGATAGTGAGATCTGGGGATGAAGAAAGGAACAGAATACATGGAGAGAAGATGGGAGCAAAGAGAAAGATTTGGGCAGACACAAGTCTACACATTACAATTTCCTGACCGAAACCTGCAGTATCAGTGTAGCCAGAGCTGATCCAAGACCTCAGGGCTTCTATGGAGACTATTATCTATTAATACATAAGAGACCGTAGACTTTACTGCAGCCCTCCCAGGGTCCTCCCGCTGTGGCAGGGTCAACACACTAACTGCTGAAGCCATCCCTGCCTTAGCGCCTCCGGCTTTTCTATGATGCTGGGTGAGCCGCACCTGTGCGGCACCACTGATTGAAGACGCTGCCAAATCCAAGAACCTGCACCTGATTAGTTGTTGGGATGGTGGGCATGGCTGTCATTCACCAACTATTGTGCGAGATGTACGTGCACAGGGGGGCGTGCTGTGACCGGTGCTCTGCAGGCGGTACCATGGCAAACCGTGCCCGCTCTGAGCTGTGGCAGCTGGCGGCCGGTACCACAAGCAGAAACGGCCAGAAAACCTCCAGCACTTTACATAGACTTCCATAGTAAATTTTCTGCCCTGCTCTGTCGGTTTTTGCAACATGTTAGGCTCAGTGCACATTTTGAACAGATGACAGATCCATTATGACAGAAGGGAGAATGGAAGCATTAATGTGTTCATTGAATAATGTAGGTGGAGGGATGTGCAACGTGTATTGGTATAATGTCCGTTTTTACACTTTCTGTCAATGCATTTAATTTTAATGGGTGGAGGACTCAGGGTGCTGCGCTTTTCAAATTTAAAAAAAAGTATATGTTACAGTATACTTTTTTACAATGTATGTCAATGGAAAATGGATCCTCATGTTTGTGCCCATGTTGCAAATGTATATGTTTGTATCCGTCATAAAATAGATAAATAAACCTACCCAATCAAATAGCAAGGAAAAACATTTGACAGCCAATAGAAAAGCTAGTAAAAACATAGAAAAAAAAAAAACCAGATGTCAAATATATGCTCCAAACAGTGCATGTGTGGTATACATTCAACGTATATGTGATAATGTATACATTTTGATGGACGGTCAAACGCAGTGTGCACCTAGCCAAAGTCTATGGGGCCGGTTTTCGGTAGTTTTTTCAGCGGTTTTAGAAAACGAAAAATGCTGAAAAAAACTAATGTGCAGTGGAGACATAGCCTTAGGCCAGGTCCACACAGCATCAGACAAAAATCGTGTGAAAGTCAAACCGTTTTTTGTCACTGTTTTTGCAAAAAACACGGTCGGTTCTGGGTTTTTTGCTGTCGGCCCATACATTTGATTGTGTGGGAAACTGGCAACAAAACCTAAAATGCTTGCGGATTATACAACATGTTGCTAAATCCACCAGCGCCAGAAAATAAGCTTAAAAAATGGAAAAAGTGTAGACTACAAGTTGTTTTTTTCTAGTGGGCATGCAAAAGGGTAGGATTTTCAGCGGTTTCAAAATACTAAAACCGCCAAAAATCTGACCGCTATCATGTGCTGCGTAGCTATAGCCTTATCCTGGAATGTTACATGGGGCAGGCAAGGGACATACGCCTCTAATCAGTTGGATTTTGAAGGTAACACACTGGATTTTCTGCTCAGTTTGCAATGGGAATCGAGTGGAGAGTGAGTGAACGGTTTTTGCGTGCGATTTTTTTCAGAAATTTTTTAATTTGTATCACTTCTCTGCTTGAAAAAAATGCCTAACTACTGCAAATCAGTTTAAAAAAACGCCTGATTTAGGGTATGTTCACACAGCGTTTTTTGGGTCGTTTGTTAGCGCGTTTTATGCACTGGAAAACAGCCCAAAATTAGTCTCAGAACAGTTTCAAATCATTCCTCATTGAATATAATGTAAAGTACGCCTTGTCGCCCACATGAAGTGTATTTAACAAGTGTGATTGCAAGCTGTTTTTTGGATGCAATTACACCTTAAAAATAAGTGAGGTCAATTCCTGAGGCGTTTTTCACTTATAAAAACTCCATAGGAAACTATAGAATAGGAGGTTTCTATAAACGCTTCAAAATATGCCTCTAATCAGGCATTTTTTTAAGCTAATTTGGAAGCTGATTTTGAAGCGTAAATTTGCACTTCAAAAAAAGCTGTGTGAACATCCCCGTGCCGGATAGACAATAATACGGGTTTTTCATTGCTGTCTATGTAGCACAGTATACCGTCGGATTTTCAGTGGATTCAAAATACTGAAAGCACTGAAAATCCAATGTTATTTCTGTGCTGTGTAGACATAGCCTAAATTTAAACTCCAAAATTACGTTGTGTGGCCATACTCTTTTGGAAAATCAGGATAAAACAGAAGAAAGTAACATAGAGGACATATATGAAAACTGGCGATGGCTAAGACTTTCTTTGTTGCCCACAGCAACCAATCAAAGCCCATAGCAACCAATCAGCACTTAGATTTCATTTCAAATAGTGCTCTGGAAAAATAAAAACTGAGCTCTGATTGGTTGAATGAGCTCCGATTGGTTGCTATGGGCAACAAAGATAGTCTTAGACCTAGCCAGTTTTTATACTTGAGTCCCATAGGACCTTATGCATGAAAACTGTCTAGCAGTAAGACTGGCTTTGTTGCCCATAGCAACCAATCAGATTGCAACTTTCATTTTACCAGAGCACTATATGAAATGAAAGCTGAGCGCTGATTGGTTGCTATAAGCTCTGATTAGTTGCTATGGGGAACAATCATAGTCTTACTGCTAGACAGTTTTCATACATGTCGTACATAGTGTAGGTTCTCACGTAGTAGCCAAACTCTATAGATTGTAGTGCAAGGCATAAGCTTAGTGCGATGGGTAAGAGCTCCCTCTATCATAACTGGGCCATGGGCAACATACACAGAAAATGAGGATCTGGCTGATAACCAGATTGTGTCATCTCCAGCTGTATGGTTTTCTGTCTGTCGACATAGTCATAAGAGGGTTAGTTTTTAGCAGGACGAGTTGTATTTTTTCAACTCCCTCCTGACAGCCGGTCATAATTTTTGGGCTCTTGATTTTTTTTCCTCCCCGACTACCAAGAACCATAAGGCTATGTTCACACGGCAATGACTGGGACGTATTTCAGCCCGTAATTCACGCCGTACTGCGCTCAAATACGGGCGAAATACATCCCAGTAATTGCAGTAATTTACAGTTCTCACTATGGATTAGCCAACCGGTACTTGCTCTGTTTTGCGGCCGTGCTCACAGGTTTTCTCCGCTGTTTGTATAAACTTGTTCATATTCCGCCCAAAAACCGGGAGAAAGAATGACCATGTTCTATGTTTTTCGGACCGCCGGCAGTCTAAAAACTGTCCGACAGAAAATCCGTGCAGTGGGGACTGCTGCACGGATTTTCCATTAAAGGGGTTGTCTCGCTACAAAGAATAGCTTTCAAATTGTAGGGAACACAAAATAAAGACATTTTCCAAATATATTGCTTTGTTCCTCTGTTTTCCCTAAGGAGATACAAGTGAATTTATGACCTCCCTGGCTATTTCAGTTCCCTCAGTAACTGACCTGTAAACAATTCTCCCCCTGCTGTTTGTTCAATGAGATAACAGTGATTTATGTCATCACACAGGTCTCAGCAGTATCCTTGCTGCTGAGCAGTAAAAAGCTTGATTTATGTAAAATAAACAGCACTGTAATTAGGGCTTTTGTTTGAGGGATCAGATAAGAAGTCCTGTTAGTAGTTTGAGAAGCTAATCTGATCTAATTAGCAACTGAAAGCACAGCACAGCACAGAGCTGTACAAGCACAAGCTGTATGCAAATTAGTCAGTCTGAACCAGGAAGTGGCAGAGTATTTCATTCATGCATCCTTTGAAACTCTGTAGGGAGACAACTCCTTTAAGTTCCATGTAAAATTTTGTCAGCCGGTTTGCAGATGGCTTTCAAAAGCAGCTGAAAAACCATGGAGTGGGGACCAGCCCTAATATTCTCTTTTTATGCACAGTCATGTGACTGTGTTGATAATTGACCCTCCATTCGTGCCACTTCCTTTTTTATCCTTTTGTTAACCCTCACAGCTTTTTTTTAGATATGTTACTTTTGTGAGTTTCTAAATGACTTGATTTTTTTAAAAATAAAATGGAAAAATATCTAACTTTCAACTTCTGAAATGTGTTCTAAGTTCTGTTCTGAATAAAATATGGCTTTCCAACTCATTGTGTGCTTGTTTTCTTTACATTTTACAGAGCTTCACTTCTTTTTTGTAGTTGGGGTTTTATTTTGCAAACTCTAAGGACTTCAATGTGTGAGTTCACAAGAAATGTCTTGTGAGTTTGTACAATGGGCTCTTTTTATGTTCGTTTTGTTCCATGTCTGTGTTGTTGTTTTGCTGCATGTCAAACATCTTGCTATCACCAGTGATGCGGAAGAGCAGAGAAGCTCTGAGGGAATTATAGCTAAGAGGTTGTTAACATGTGAAATAATGTCTAGAGTAGGAAAAAAAAAAGTTTTTCTTTGCTTTAAATTCAGTCCCCATTTATATTGTGCTTTGGCCCTAGATCACACCATATCCACAGGTGCCAAGAAGCGGCTTAACCTCAAAATTGTCACCAAATGTAATAGCATTGCAGAGACACAGTTTTTGGTGGTATGTACTGTGAAACAAAAGGCTTAGGATTGAACCTAAAGGGTGTGTTCTCACGGCACATGACAGATACCGGCCGGTATTTGTCCTGTTTTGCGGTCGTCCCCACGGCCGCGGGGGAGATGGCATTTCTCCGCGATGAGCGGAGAAAGCCCTCCCCCTTCACATTGGCTTGCACAGATTCCGTCCGGAAACCGGACGGAAGATTGTGCAAGCACAATGTTTTGCAGCTGGACCGCGGGCGTAAAAACCGCCGGACGGAAAACCCGTGCAGTGGGGACTGCTGCACGGGTTTTCCATAGAGCACCATTGTGCTTATTTTTGGCTGGTTTTTCAAGTCGTCTGAAAAACCACAAACTGGCCGAAAACCCGAGCCGTGGGGACATGCGCAAAGGGTCCAACAAAGATATTTAGCAAGAAAGCCAACATCTAGCTGAACTGATGAATTTCCAGCTACAACAACCTGCAGACAAGCTGGAGAGGGTTGTACATCAAATATCCTTCTTAAGAAACCTCTTAACACAACACTGTATAATACACAATCATAAACAACCACAGGAAAGTGGAGCTGTACTTTGCACACTTGCACTCCTCTCATCTGCCAGTACAGAGAATCAAGGGGTAATTTGAATGAGCCGTTTGAATGATCAGAACCAAATTACTTAGGCTATGTTCACACGGCTTAATTGCGGGACATATTTCGTCCCGCAATTGCGCCGTGTGTATGGGGGAGGAGCAGGAGCATTATACGCCGTGAATAAATGACATGTCACTTCTCTCTCCGCTCGCCGTATTGTGCGAGCAGGGAGAGGAGTCGTGATCCATAGTTCTCTATGAGAACTGTGGATTACTGCAATGACTGGGACGTATTTCACCTGTAATTCACGCAGTACGCCGCAAATTAAGGGCTGAAATACGTCCCAAAATAAGCCGTGTGAACATAGCCTAAAGAACTCTATGGTTCACTAAGTGCAGTCCACAGATTTCTAAATGTCACCTAATACAGAATTTACATTCTAATATCAAATAATACTGTATCTACTGTACTGTTAAAAAAAACCTATAAGATATTGCTGTAAGTTAAGAGTCATGGTGACTGCCTGTATGCTATGTTTAAAGTACTGGGTGGAGCAAGAAACTATTGACATTGTAAAGTATTTGTCTATACTGTGAATGTGCTAAGTCACCATGTAGCAGAAAACTGTAAAAGGACATATGGACGTTAGAAGTTGCTCAAGTGAAAAACGGAAAGATACAAATCTCTTTCTTTACAATTGTCTACATAAAACAAACTCTCTCTGAAACAACATTTGTTGTCAACTGCTAAGAATAGGTGGGAGCTTGATGCCATGTGTCCATGCTCATATATTGTCTGCAGTCCCATTACAGACAGTCATATAGAGAATATACATGACCCTTGCAGCGCTGATGCGCTCTAAGCCCAACCCCAACACCACCCCACGGTCCTTACCCTTCTCTGCTGTGACCCCTTGAAATGAACACATTCCACACAGATTGGATAAAATTGGCCACAGCAGCCGTTTTATTAACAAAATACAACATAAATAAATTGCCATATAAAAATATAACATAAACTCTCCAATATATATATATATATATATGTATATATATATATATATATATATATATATATATATATATATATATATATATATTGTATATATGCAACTCCATCACAACCCCCACATACCATTATATATACATATATATATACATACCTCAACATAAATATAATTACATATATATATACCCATCGAACTGTAAACTTTAACTCCAGGAATACCACAACCAAGTGGGGCAGAGGTCCTTGGAACCAACCAACCTACGACCTGGCGACCAAATCCCCGAAGGGAACCAAAACACCACTTACCCCCAGCCGTACTCCACTGGCTCGGGGGTCCTAAAGCCATACAAGATGGCTCACCCATTTTGCTCTGCAGGGATTCCAGCCTGCAAGAGCCCACCACCTTCGCCAGGTCGATTCACCATTCTCAAAACCATGAGGGAATCATACCCCGAATGACTCCATCACCGTATCTCCTCGTCCAATTCCAAGAACCCCCGCCGCCAACGACTACCATGACGACCTCAGACTTGCTCCCCCTAAAAAACCAACTAGGGAGGGAGGGTGGGACAGCTGAATCCTGGCGCGCAAGTGCCGCACGGCCGGAAGGGGAGGTATTAATACTCCTCATCACTTCCGCTCAGCCTCCGCTTCCGGCCGCACGTACACCGCGGCTTCAGCCGCGCCCAGCCCGCCGGGTCATGGCGCGCCTCCCCCAGGGGGCGTGGCCCGGTCCGGCGCGCTGCTGTATGCTGATAACAGTGGCTCTTCATGAACAGTGTCTGGCAGAGAAAGAACTCATAAACCAGGAGTCTCTGACACATGGACCGTGAGTAGCATTTGGCCCCTAAGGAGCTTCTGTAACATCTTTGGAACAGCAGAGAGCAGGTTGAAGAAGAAGTGCACCAGATTTAGACGTTTAAAGGGGTTGTCTCACTACAAGGATTGCTTTTTATATTACAGATCTTGCAAAAACAAGTCACTTTGCAATATATGTTGTGACACTCACATTCATCTGGACGCCCTCCTGGGCCGTCCTAGGGAGTATTTTTGCTCACAGATCACTGCTTGCGTTAAACGGATGGCACACTGACAAAGGCTTCTGGTTTAAACTGGCCACAGCCAGCTTTATTAGCACAGTAATAGAAAACAAAAACCTCAGGCCATCTGGCCACTAACTAAACATAAAACAGTATGCCCTCAATTACCATGGGTCTGTGCCTACTGCACAGCACCCTTCCAAAATCAGAGTCCTTACGGTCAGCTTTCTCTCAAGCCTCCGGGGGCCAGAGCCTCTACCTCCAGCTCATCTGCTACACTGCCAGCTAGCAGACCATGCCCCCCAATCACCTGGAGTAGTAGGCCTTTAATAGGTCTCCAGAGACCTACCCAATAACTGGGCTGGAAGATGGGACCTGGAACATGGGAACAGCAACCCACCCAACTGCAGCTGTTCCGGGAAAGCCAACCCATAATGGCTGGACATCAGCCGTACTACGTATGAGCGTCACCAGGCCCTCTTTTCTAGTGGGTCTCTCCACCTAGTGGCAGCACCATGCGACCACCTTTGATCGCTCTGCCACAATGTTCATTAACAGTGTCCTACCTATTCCTAGTTATCCCCTCTTGTATGGGCTGCATCAGCTCCTCAGGTTGCTATAGCTACAGACCTGGCTTCTACTGAAGCCTAGTAGAAGCCACTAAACATGCCCCTGAATTCAAAGTGAAGCCAAGAAAACAGGACTGAGATAAGATGAATCAATGTAATGAGACAACCCCTTTAACTTCTTACATGACACTGTCAATCGTGATTGTGGAGTATAAGGTTTAACAGAGGGAGTGGGATTCCTTGTGTACCCACCAGCACCCTGCTGCATGATCGTGGGGTGTTGATGGCTGTCATGACAGCCAGAGAGGCTTATTAATGGTCTCTGGTTTGTCTGGGACAGACACTTGAAAGCAGGGTTTAAAGAGGTTTTCTCACTACAAAGATTAGCTTTCAACATGAAGTAATTGAAGACTTTTTCTAAATATATTATGTTGTTGATTTTACTTAAAGGGTTTGTCTCACAACATCGATTCATCTTACCTCAGTCCTGTTTTCTCGGTTTAATTTTTTGATTCAGAGGTGGTTTACTGGTTGCTACTGGCAGGCAGTGACGAGCTGCTAAAGACACCAGGTCTGTAGCTATAGCGACCAGCACTGGAAGCCTGTTAGGTCGCTATAGCTACAGACCTGTTTGATCTCTCCTGAGTTACTGATGTAGCCCATACAAGATTGAATATCTAGGAATAGGTAGGACACTATTTATGGACACATATTGCAAAATGACTTGTTTTTGCAAGATCTTTAACATAAAAAACAATCCTTGTAGTGAGACAACTCCTTTCAGTCATAAGATAAGAAATGCTTTGAGCCACATGTGTGAAAACTGTCTAGATCTAAAACTCACTTTGTTGCCCATAGCAGCCCATCAGAGCGCTCCTCTCCTTTTTCCAGAGCACTATATGAAATTAAATAAGTGCTCTGATTGGTTGCTATGGGCAACAAAGTGAGTTTTAGACCCCATACATGAGGCACTTTATGTGTTCTTGAGCGCACACAGGTTTCTATGTGAGATCTTATTGTTGTTAATAGTAATCCATGCTAAAGTTCACACTGTGAACTACCCCAATGATCTTTTCACCATGAATCCACCTCAGATTTGCAATAGTGATTAAAAATATTGCAATATTAGATTAATACTACAAATTAACACCATTCACTGCGACAGGCTATTTTTTCATTGCGTTCGTTTGTTTCCTCTTCACCTTCAAAAAGCCGTAACCTTAAATATAATTGCTGATATTTTGTTTTAATAGTGTTGACTGTTCAGTACAAGTGACACGTTATCTGTATTCTGCAGTCTTGTTACTTTACCAGTGATACCAAATATTAAGAGTTTTCATTATGTTCTAGTAGATAAAAAAAAAAATAAAAACATTCACTATTAAATTTGTGCTGCCGTGCCATTTTCTGTGACAGATTACTTGTTTTTCTACCTATGGACCATTGTGAGTGTTATTTTTTTAGGGTTGAAGTGTAGTTTTTATCTGTACTATTTGGGGATGCGGCTTTTGATGACTTTTCGTTCCAATGTTTTGGAAACATGTAATGACTAAAACAAAAAAAAAATTGCAATTTTGGCCTTGGAAATGTTTTTCTTTTATAGTGGTAACAAATGTTATTTTAATAGATCTGACTTTTACAGGTGCAGCGACACCAATAATGTGTCACTTTTTATATTTTTTATCAGTAAAATGGAAAAATGAGTTGTTTTGAACTTTTAATATTTATTTTTTTATTTTTCTTTACTCTTGTACTTGTAGTTCCTCTTAAGGTACTTGACCACTAAAGAGTGTTATGGATTTTAGTCTGTTCTGCATATTACACTGTAGATACTGTGAGCTTGCACAGCTCCGGGATCACCGCAAAAGTCCTTTAAGCATTGAGGCAGAGGCAGTAGTCAGGTGCAAACGGTTCCTTGGTCCGTATGTTTATTTGTGCAGAAAACAAACATATGGCAACATGCACAGCAAAACAGCAAACATAAACAAAACACCTGCTCGTCAGAGCACATACTAAACCATGGTGTAATTCCCTCACTAACACCTTGTGCAAGGTAGGTATGGTATAGCAGCCACTGGCTTCCTCCAGTGTGCCCGCCTCCAACCCAAAAAGTAGACTGGAGTTACAGCCGCCCCCAGTCAGCTACCCGCTGACCTTAAATACGCCAGGGAAATCCTGGCATGGAACATGGGGAGTAAGCACCAACTCTGCTCTATGCCGATCCGGGATGGCTGGAAGCCATAATAACAAACAAATTAAACGTATGTCGACAGTCTGTACTGTCAACACCTATTTAACGCTGGCCTTTCACTCCACCAAGGCTCCTTACCTTGGTGGCATGTGTCTTGTTTTCTCCAGGCATATGCCCAGAATCTGGCTGGTATATAAATGCCATTGCAGACCTTCCCAGCTGCGGCCTTACACTGTATATAATTTTATTATGCCAGTTATTAAAATTATAAATGTATAGCAGCGGCCTGAATGTGTCCCTATAATTAATGGCAACACAGTGACAACTAATGTGATGTACAAACAATATTATTAATGCACAATCCGTCAGTTAATATTAATGAGGCCCAGGCTCTAAATTAATCACACTATCCTATTCCGGTACATTGCAGTGAGACACTATTGGATTTTTTGCAATGTAAAATAGTGGATGCATAAAGCAGCATATCAATGTGATTTCAGACACCCTTTAGCAGCTGATATTACTGCTCATAATGAATAATGGCACACAACAATCTGGCATGACTGGACAGTACTACAATCATAGTACGTTATATCTCCATGGTGCCTACACCTTAGGGAGAAGTGAAGCCTGTGGGACTATTTCTTCTCCATTTACTTATCTATTGATCATAATGCAATCTATGTGTGCAAATTAAACATTTATATTGCTTGCATTTGGCAAAACTTTTTGCAGAGTCATTGCCTAAGTGCTATACAATAGAGCCTGATGTAAATACATACATGGTGCAATTATAGAATAAGCACAGATGGAGCAGATCCCCGCCTGGAGGAGTTGTGTTTCTGGTTGATCATTAGTGGAAGGGGAGGGGATGTACGACACAAAATATAGACTGCAGGGAGAGCAGTTTCCCCATAACAGGCTTCCCTCTGGTAAGCAGGCCGCATATCAACATACACACAGTGAGCACTGCTGCACTGGCACACTAAAAAATGTGTATCTGTTCTTACAGATATTCCAGTGACACCCGGAATGACGGATACAGAAAGTTTGGCCAAGGGAAAGTAGGAAATTTTAAAAGGGAACTTTTTGGGATCGTATTTTCATTTTTTAAAAGAAATAAATTAGTATCAAACAGGAACACACTTTCATGCTAATTGATATTATTTGTGTTGGAAACGGTTCATCCAATTGGCAAATTTATAAAGTTAAATGTGTGAGAATATTTGCATTCTCTGCATATGCTTTACAAAATGATTCTGGGGTTGACACACAAAGAAGTTGCATCTGGGGTTTCTTTGTTGTCGTTTGCAAATAAAGTTTTGTAAAACACTGTATCGGTGTTTAAAAACGACACCAATTTGAATTTTGTAAAAAGCATTATGTTTCTTGATCGGATTTTCAGATGATTTAAGGATTTGGGAAATGACAAGAAACCTTTCCCCTACCCCTTTAATGAAAACCCATTCATGTCTACACCAAATTCTTCAGCTGCTGGTGTTAAAAAAATTGACCATCACAATCCAGTTTTTGGGGGGAATGTGCGAGTTCAAGGGTTATGAACCTCCCCCAAAAACCCATGCAACAAAAAAAAAATGTTAAAAACTTGGATTCTTAAAAGAACCTGACGGGCATTTTAAATTTTCTGTATGGCCACCTTAAGGTGTGTTATATAATTTACCTTTGGGCATTTTTCATGCAAAAAAAACCCTCAAAATAAGCTTAAACAATTTTTTAAAAAAACCCCTCCTGACTTCAATGAAAAATAGGGCCATCATTCACACAAAAATTTGCAGATGTTTTTTTACTCCTAAATTTAAAGTGCCTTGTTTTTTTAAAGAAAAAATCCCCAAGGAAAAAAATTGGATGGATTTTTTTAAAAAAACCTTCAAAATATGTTTCAAACACACCTCTAATCAGGTGTTTTTAAAGCGTTTTCGAAAATTTCTTTTATCTTCAACTAGTTGGTAAAACATAGAAATTTGAACCCAAAGGGAATTTATAAAGGTGGTTGCTTCGTTTTAGGCACAATTTGGCCACAAACTTTTTATACATGCTTTAAAGCACATTTATTATGTTTTTTAGACAATTATATTGACTTCTTAACCTTGTCTGAAAAAAGGGGGGTTGCCCTTTTTAAAAGGGGGTTTGGTCTTTACATGCTTCCCCCAAAATTTTGCATTTTGTGATATAGTAACCCAACTTAAAGTGTAAATTTAAAACTAGATCGTTCTGCATGGGCAGTTTATAACGCTACGATAATGTGGGTCTTTGTAAGAGTCTAACCTAATTTTTCATTTTCAAAGGGTTCGACTTTTAAAATAAATTCCCCCCTTACATTTTTTCCCCTTTTTTGGTATTTGCTGAAATTTTTCGGGAACAAGGCCCAAAAATACATTTGGGAGATTTATCAATATGTCTAACTCTTAAGGCTTAAAAAATTCAAAAAAGGGATGCCCGATCAATTTATTGCGACCAGATAAAAAAAAGTGGCAACATTTGGGCTTAAAAAGTGAAGCCTTTTTTCAAGAGCTTGAAAAAGGCTTCACTTTTTAAGCTGAAACCTGCAATTTTTTTTACTCTGATCTGCAATAAATTTTACTTGATGCTGGGCATCCTTTCTGATTTGTGGATACTTTGGAGGTGGAGTGAGGCTGTCTCGCCCAGGGTGGTCTCTTTTATCTTATTTTTGGGAATTTTAAATGGACTTCAGTGCTGGGGCCCGACTGTGTTTTTTTTATATAAATTTAAGGTTATCCCCAAGAGGTTTTTAATTGGTTTTCGGATTTTTAAAAACCATTGTGAACGGGCCCGTCAGCCCTTTTTAAAAGGGCCTTAAGGAAAATCCGTGGATGTTTTTTTTTTTTAGCCACCAGTGGTCTGTAGAAATATTCATTCTTCCCTCATTTTTTTGGGGGAACATGTCAAAGCAATGGGGGGGGAGTTTGAATCCGCAAACCCCGGACAAAAGCCCCCACCCCACCCCCCCTTTTCAACAAAAACGGAACACTACTGGTGGGGGATTTCTCGCGGTATTTGTCCTTGCCATGTAAAGGCCCCCCTTTGCTAAATCTTTCAATGGCCACATTTACAAAATGTTCATAAATCGGAATGTTAAAAATGTCTAGTCAATTTTCACCTCTTATTTCCTAATTTATCTATAACTGTCTCAAATTTTGACCTTTTCCTTTTTTGTCTCGCGTGAAGCCTTTCCCCTTTTCCCCCAAAGCCACACTTTTAACAAGGCCCCTCCCATTTTTCGGATGAGGCACGAATGTCTGGAAACTGTTTAAACACTTCTAAAAATAGTAAGTGTAGTGTAAACATGTACACCATTATTTTGTTGTAAAATTTTGCCCGATTCTAGCACAACTGCCCAAAGGGAAGTGTGTTTTTTAAAACCTAAAGTGGTAAATTTTTGCTGCTAACAATCCACATAATACACATTTTGTTTTAAACCTTAATGACCCCGGAATAAGAAACGCCCCCGGGGGCTAAAAGGGGCTTTTTTAGGGGTACATAAAGCGTCGGGTGTCAGCTGTTTCCCGGTTTTACCCTTTTAAAGCACGGAAAGATGGCGGGGGGTGAATGAGAAACCAGGGGTTCCCATTGGAACATGGCACTGGAAGGTTTAAAATTTCCATTTTTGCCATATTTTTTTGGGTTTTACTTTCTTCCCGCCCCAGACAGGAAGTGGGAAACAGCCCTATTTGGAAACTTAATGCATTTCTATAAAATGCATTTGATTAGACCCGTGGGACTCAAAATACGCTAAAAAAAAAAAAAAAAAGCAACCTGAGGGATCCCCTTGGAATTTTTTTTTTTTGCGTTTCCAGTTATTTGTTGAACACAAGAAGTTTTCCTATTTTCAGGAAAGGGTTAAATATAAATTACAATAGGGCTACAGTGAGAATTTTCTTGGACCATAGCTTGTAAGTTAGCAGGTAACATAGAAAACCCAACCCACAAATAGCAAAATGGTCCTTATTTTCTTTAAATCTGAAAAAAAGTGTAGAAGATTTAAAGCTGTTGTCTAGTATTAGAAAAACATGGTTGCTTTTTTCAAAAACAGCACCACCCTGTCCACAGGCTGTGTAGTATTTCAGCTTGATGCCTTTGACTTCGAGAGGGCTTAACTGTAATTGTTTAGGGGGAAAAAGCTGACTTTAAAAAAAAAAAAAAAAAAAAAAATTTTTTCTATACCCTAAAGCTGGGACAGTAAATATGGCGCACATCCTTGATATTAGATTTTTTACACTGGGTAGAATTGTATAGATCAGTTTTCACTTATAATTAAAAAATAGCCTGTGGGGTAGGTAGCGTGCCTGTCTAATTTGTCACATCTGTAGTTCTATGTGATTTAAAACAAAATGTACACAATTTTGTGGAACGCCGATATAATTTACCCGCCGGAAGAATTTTGGGCACTGGAGGCCCAAAATCCTAGGTAAACCACATACTTTTTTTTTCTAAAAATGTAAAAAGATATGTGGGTTTTTTTTTTTTTTTTTTTTTTTTTTTTTTTCTGTGCATGGTTGCACAAACATTTGCATTTTTTTTTTCCCAAACACCGTGGTGACAAAACTTTAAGTTCTCCCTACTGTCATTATATATTATGACTGCCCCTCAAAACCTAGTCCTTTGGGGGGGTTCA